>WMED01003765.1:0-21687 GCA_019650415.1 Pipa parva
GAGCGGGGAAGGAGAAGAAGGAGCTGCACGCTGGCTTCTATGTCAGCCAGCGCGCTGTGCCGGAGGCATCGGGGCAAGCATTGGGAGCCGGTTAATTATAGAACAGCTAATGCTGTGACTGTAATTGATTGGCTCAGTATAAGGTAAGTATTTTAACACTTTTTTTTATTTTTTGACTTTATGTGTCCTTTAAAATAAGATATGTGCAGTGTGCATAGGGATTTTCATATATTTTTTAAAGTCCGGCCCTCCGTTGGTCTGAGGGACCGTGAACTGGCCCCCTGTGTAAAAAGTTTGGGGACCCCTGGTTTAGTGTATATCATTCCCTGACAAGCTGGGCTTACTTTTAACACATGGAAAAATAGATGCTCTTGTATTGCAAGATTTGTTTCCAGTACTGGTTTTAGTCTAACTAGCCCCTGTGTGATATCCCGGTGGGACATATTTATGACAATATTGTAAGGCTGGGTATGTATGTATGAAAAACCTGGAAGTGTTTATTTATTGTATTAGCTTGAATAAGATTCACTTAACAACCCCATGCCTGACTAGGGAGGATTAAAGACCTATAGAAGGTCCATTCAAGGTGTCACCAGATAAGATAGATACATCTCCTGGAGATCCTCTGTAGTTCTCTGCAGAACTACAACTTACCAAGATACCAATGTTTGCAACCATCCTGTTGCTTGGGTGTAAGGGGCAGAGGAAGATTAGGTATAGATGTTAATTGAGTGACATTTATGACTCTGTAGATATGCTGCTAAAATAAAACAGAGGGCTAGTGGTAAGTGGACTAGCCAGTTTGCAATTACATTCTATGTTGGGGGGAGCAGGACAGATACAGTTTAGCATATTTACTCCCAGCCACAGAAATGCCTAACTTTTAAAATTAATACATTTCCATCTGACAGACAAATAATACAATTTAAACCGGATCTTCCCTTCAATATAAACATTTGGCAAACATAACACTCTGCACATGCACAGGGTATCTGCCACCTAACTGTCTATCAATGGTTCAATTTATAACCCTCCAAAAGCATATTTTTTTGCTTGAGCAGGAAGGCACCATTTTAAGTCCTGCCCTGGTACTTACATTTTAGCCAAATTTTTTTTATCTGCTGATATTTACAACAGCATTAATATAATATATACAATATACTTAGTTGATATGGTGACGTGTGTGGATATACAGTAGAGCTGCAATTGAAATGTATGGTAATTGGCATCTTTTAGATATTGCCTGGGGGTTGCGTCAAAGATTGCTACAGTGGCAACGATGATAACAGGAAAAAAACGTTGAAAAGATTCACAATCTTTTATAACATTAATTCCACAGTCAAACTTAGCCTTTCTCTACAGATAATGCCAGGGCTCCTTTCAAGTCATAAATCACACTTATTGATAGATTTCTTATAGTCCTAATTCTTCATAGTTGAAATTGATTCAGAATCGCACACCAATTTCCCTCCAGGGTATGACTTGGCAAAGCATTAGACATGTTGGATATTGAGTAAAATGTTTATGTTCTAATGGATTTTTAATTCTATACAAAGAGATCAATGTGTTAATCTTAAAATACGTGAAGTTCCGCTTCAGTGCTGAGGACATTTATTAACCAAGAAACATGTGTGCTTTGTTGATATATTGTTCATTTAACAGGCATGGTTTCTTTTTCCAAAAACTGTAAAACTTCATAAATACACTAGAATATTTAAAGAGACAATAAACTCCCATTATGATCAAGGTCCATAAATTGTGTATATGAAAACTTATTCTATCTTTTACAGCTGCTAACTTTTAGTTACAATGGAACATTATTTATGTCGATTTGACATTTATGGATTACTATTGTAATATTTCTTGGAAAAATTACATTTTATAAATCCAGCCCCTTTGATCCTGCAACGTCTGATTACTCGAGACCGACTGGATTTTGCACTGTGTGTCCGTTCAACCAGGTGCAGGTATACTGAACATTCTAATCACCACTGCTGAGGTTATTTTGAGAAGTGAAAGTGTTATAGTATAGTATGCCTTATGAAAGATGCTTACTAAAACGTGTGAAATATTTATAAATTATTTTAGTTAGATAGCTTGGCAAACAATGTATTTTTGAGTTTGGTGCTCCTTTATGGTTGTCTTCCGAAGAAAATAATATTTGGCACATGTTTCTTCGCTTGTTAAACAAAATATGCAAATTTATTAGACATAAAGGCCTGAGACAGAATAGCACACAGTGGTTTTTCCTAGATGAGTTGAGATTTTTTCTGGGTAAAAAATGTCAGCATAGGATCAATAAATGTCAAAATTAAATAAATCAGGTTTAGGACAAAAGGCAGGCAAAACATACCACCTAAATTACCAGCAAAAACAGCATAGGAGATGTCCTGACCACCAGAGATGGTGTTGAATCAAATACTGCTCAGGACTGAACTGAGAACCTGCTGCATTCCATTCATTTATGTTTACCATTAATCTATTTCAGTTTCTGGGCTGTGAGACTTTTTCCCATGCATGCTGTCCTTTGGGCTGGTGCTGGTGCTGAAGCTGTGGCTACACACATGCAAGATTATTGGTTTACTACCAGGCCTATAAATATGAGGTCACTTCCCCACATGTTTGCCCATGCTGGTTCCTGTTTCTACAGTTCCAGCCTAAGCCTACATTGTTTGTATTGGACTTTGATCACTTGTTTGTCATCCAGTATCCTGGCATTGTTATCTAGCCTACTCAGTTCTGGTTGTCTTGTGCTATTGTGCTCACATGTGGGATGTCATGGAGCCTGTGCTGTCCTAAGCTAAAAGTCTGGGGCTCCTAAAGGGCATCAGTGAACACTGAGCATTTCAGGTTTCCGCCCTACCACTGTGCAGGTGTCCAGCTCAAACATTTATTCTGGAAGTATCCCGACACTACTGGGATGAAATTATTTTTGCAAATGGCAAGCATTTTTGGTACTTACCTTGGTTGATTAGGGTGAGGATCTCTACCGTCTCATGAACAACTCCTTCAGAATTTTCATCAGGGTCACCACACCATTCAAATCACTGGTGCATCCCTCTACATACTATTACAGTGTCACGTCTGGTGGAGATGTGCGTAAAGAAGTGATAATTACTTTCGGAGAAGAAGGTAGCAGGTGGCAAATCCTGAAGAGGCTACAGCCACTAGGGCGCGGAGTCTAAGGTACCCCTGGTGTTCACCTAGAGCCCCCGCAAGGAGGTTAGGGCTTCACTGCGGAAAATACCCAAGTCGGGACCCCTAGGGCTGAGAACCATGACAGAATACCCCAGATGGCTGAAGCAGGCTAAGAGGCTTAGGCAGGCAAGGCAGGAGAGGTGGCTCTGGAAGGTATGGTCCCCGAAAGGAAAACCACGCTGGGACAGAGGCTGTAATGGCAGGGAACCAAGGACTAGGATTATGGCAGGAACTGGGGCTTTAATGACAGCACCAAACTTAGACACAGGTTAGGGTAAGAGCTCACAGAAGGAAACCTATAATCAGGCGCCGAACCCCTCTGACAGGCTCCCTTATATAGCCAGAGAGCCTGTCAGATTATCGTGCTTCCTGATTCAAAAAGCGCGCCGCAGCGACGTGCGCACTATGACGTCAGTGCGCACGACCGACGGCCGCAAGGGAGAAGAGACGTGGCGCTCCTGAAGCCGCGATGGACCTGGCGCTGGAAAGGAACGCCAAGGTAAGTACCGAACCCTTACATACAGCACCTAACCTACCGTATAGTGGTGTGCTTTCTAGGTTAAATCCTTCCAGAGACTATATGGACCCAATGTAGCATTGCACCAGGTCTGTCTCACTCCACCAGGGAACTGTCACCAGGGAACTGTTTAGGACCAAGACTTATCATCACTCTCTCAGGAACTACATCTACTGATCCCATCAGGCAAAAATATCCTTTCACTTACAGGAGAATTGTCAAACCAGTCACTTATAGACATTTCTCCCATTGGGATTACAAAAAAATTCTGAGTATAATAAAGTGCTCCTTGATCAATTTAATCACCCCATTTGGATCAGAGCAGTGACTGAGCTGAATACCCTGCTGCAATTAGGTCAACATTTTTGTCGGCAGTATTTTGTTCTTTCATTTGCAGGTTCTTCCAATCTGATTGTTCTTAGCACAATCTTGGAGGCATTTAATTTCTGGAACATCAGTGTCAATATTTTGCCTTCGAGCACAGGTTATTCCACAAGAACGTTGGTTTTACCCAGCTCCAAACAAAGAAAACATTGGGGGATTAGGGTGACAGGTTCACCTTAAATTAAATACAATTGGTGAACCCCTGCTAAATGCTTTCATTATATGTTATTCAATTTACTTTTTTAAAGCAATACTAATTTACCCATATTTTACACTGTTTTCCAGCATAAAAATCTCTTTATTTTGATGACAGTATCCATTTATCAAAGCTGTTACAACTAGAATTGCCATGCGAAGATTACAATCTAAATGTGGGCATCTGATGCACAGGTACAAATCCAACAATCACTATGAGCTGGCATTTAAATCAAACTGAATGTCTGACAATTGAATCCCATAGTCTCCTAAATTTGATAGTCATTCTGCTTGTGATTTGTTATATTTAGTATTTAAAGTGGATGCCCCAAGTTAGCCATTTATATATTTACAACACAGTATTTTCAAAAGTGTTCGACCTCTACAAATTCCCCACACTGAAAATATATTTACCTTTCATTTTGCTGAACGATTATCTGCTGCAACCGACACACAGCCAATCTGTCTAAAGAAATTGCATTTTTAGCATTGGCTTTCTATATGGAGACAAAAAAAGATTGCTGCATGATGTAATAATTATACTTATAATCCAGTTGTCATGGGATGGGACTATAGATATAAAATATGGGTTTGCTATATATTCTTATCTTTCCTATAAATCAAATAATGGTCAGTAAATGGCAGATGTTTTAATTATAGATAGCATTAAAGAAATCTTTGTTTCTAAAATACTTCTCCCGTGACCTGTAAATGATTGTAAAAAAAAGAGGCAATAAATCTTCTTTTTATTATCTAGAACTTTTTCGTTAGTAATATATCATTTCAATCTAGTGTAACTACTGTTTCAGAAGGATTATAAATATATGATATTAAATAACCTTTAGAAAAAATTCTTGGAGCTTGTTCTTGGAAAATGCTTTACCAGGACTATCGCAAATTCACTTTTACTTTTGTTTAGCTGTAATTAGGCAGATAAATTGGGGCCTATTCATCAAAGTGAGAATTCAACTGTCGAAGGGAATTTTCATCACTTTGGGCCGCTTATGCTTCGATAGTCATGACACTTTGGGCCACTACTGTCCAGAAGATTCCCATAGTGAAAAAGCAAACCGCATCAGTAGCCATCTCTTGCGTAGTGTAGCGCAGTCAGCTGGACAGTAGTAGCCCTGTCATCAGCCCCCTAATTTAAATAGATATAGAACAGTACATCTTGTCAAATGTATTACTTCGAATTACCTGTGCAAACGCACAGAAAGTGGAGTGAAGAGCTCCAGATGTCCATGATTGGCGTAAGTGTCTTAACTGGTTACGAATTTGCGATGTCAGAGTTTGCCGACTATGCGATAGGAAAGGATCACTATGCAAATTGCTGCCCTCAGGCCAAGGAAGGAGGGTTATATAGAAAAAGATTTCTACCTCCAGTGGCAACTTTACATGCATCAGTGTTCAATGCTGGTGGATAACATATAAGCTGTTGTAATAAGCCCTATACATATGTAACAAACAGGAGCGTATATGCCAGGCTGAGTGACCTCTGGAATGAACTTGTCATGGTGTCGACCAGAGAGATCCAGCAAACCATATGCTTGAGTACAACAAAAATAAAGATAAAAGTAAAAATAAAAGTAATAGCTTTCGTATTATACCTTTGGATGTCACTTGGCCTTTGAAGATGTCATCAATGGTGGATCCCTTTGGTGTAATGCAGGGAAAAGAATTCCATCAGGCAATCCAGAGAGGACTCATTGATCATGTGCACGCTCTCCCATGTGACTTCTAGGAAGTGCCGATGCGGAGCTTCAGTAAAAGCACGGCTGGAGAAGACTGTGCTTCTGAAAAGGGTCGACTGATTCAGGACGCCGTAGAGTCACTGGCAGAGTCTGAAGATGGAGTCTGCAACACAGAAGTGCTGTATAGCACTTCTTTACAGGTAAGAATTTTCATTTTTTTAAAAAAAATTGACAAATTGTTTTTAATAACATGTGGTAATTAGCATAAATAAATAAATGTGTTTTTTTTACCTTGGGCCGGAGTGCTCATTTATAACCAAACAAGTCCCAGTGTTACTGTATGTTCAGTATATTAAATGCACCAATGCAATATAACTTTAGTGATGATTTGGACATCCTGGAATAAATAGCATGACTGCACGAACTGTGCTTTCCTCCTTTCATTAAATGGAGCCTAATAACTTCTCTGGTTTCCTTTCATTCTTATTATTAGTTGCATCTGTGGCTAATAATCTATAAGCATTTCCTTTCCAGTAATTGCTGATAGATGTGTTCCTTCTGCGCAGCACAGTCCGTAATGATGACTTTGTCAGTAAGTTTTGTTTACACAGGCATTAAATATCTCCCGGTAAGAGCCTTGTTTGTAACAGATTAACCAAACTGCATACTCCAAAAGCTCAGCGCCTCAGTTTGTCACCTACTGAGGCAATTGTATTTTACATAAAAAATCTAAATCTCATAAAAATTGGTCTTATGAAATCGAAATGGACTTACCCTTTTTGCTTGTGCTATAATGGACTATTTAAAACAGACTTGGGGGTTATTCACTAAAGTCCGAAATGTCGCGTATAGGTGCAAATTCGCCAGATAAAGACAATCGCAATAGGCTGCTACTGTCACAGTCACGTCTTTATAATGAAAATATTGTTGCAGTCGCGACTTTATTATGGGAAAATTTTCGCAATCTTAACATTAAAAAATTGTTGCGACTTTACAATGGGGAAAGTGTCGCAGATTTGCTATGGAAATACGCTGTTTGTGAATTTGACTGTCGAATTCGCACCTTAGTGAATAACCCCCAGAGACGTAAAGTTGGTATTTGTAAGGTGGAGTACTATTACTGCTTTCCCTATACTATGTCCCTAATTTCTGACAGTGACCTCCATGTAGCTGCTCGGGAACTGTCCATTTTGCTAGAAGTAATTGTGTGCTCATTGGGAATGTGAAATCTTTCCTAATTTTTGGAAGCAAAAATAACGCCTATAGATCTACTGCATATGGGCCAGTATTTTGTATTTTAAATATGTCCCTTAAAAGATTGTACCTCAGTCTCAAAGTAACTGAGGGCTGCTGGATGGTAAAGGGCAGCACTTCACCAATGGCAGGAGTGAATCTGGGGTCTTGGGCCACTTGCTTAGCTGTCCACCCTGTGACCAATTGCCTGCCTCAGTCGCAGGTCTCTGTGGGAACCCTACCCCCAGTAAGTCACCTAAGCATGCCTATATGTGGGGGTAAAGAGGGAGGTTCTGTACAGTCGGGGAAGCTGAGAGGATATGAACAATGTAGTCGCAATAAATATATTCCTCAGAGAAAATTTTTAAAAAAAGACCATTTTTCTAACTTGTGACAGATCATTTCCCTGTCAATAAATTAAATTGTTAATCAACCTGCACTGCTTTATAATGATATTTATTTTTTAATGACACTGTTTTACATTTTATATCAGAAAACATCTTTTTACTAAAAAAAGTGAAGCAGTAAAATACCATTAACTGGGTAACTATTTGTGTTACCTCAGATAGATGGGTACATCTCCATAAACACACCTGAATCTAAAGATTATTCTTGTTTTGCTTGCTACCAGTAATTCCTGCTCTACTGCTTGCTAAGCATGAACCATATGTGTCATTCCAAGCCAAGTATGAAGTAATGAGCACTGAAGAGCGGAATGGTGAAGCAGGTTGGAATGTTCATTATAAGAGGGAGTTGTAGATTATCACAAATGCCTCAGTGGGATTTCTTTTTAAATTTCAGGTTCCTCTGAGTTAATGGAATTGGAAGTAATGTGCTGATGAGTGGAAAGTGCAAACAATGGGAGATGCATTGTGGCACCATGCCCAGTGGTAGTGCCAACTGAAAAGCAAAATGATAGGATTTTTCTAAGAAGTCAACAGACTCAGATATAGATTTATAAACAACAGGAATGCTAATTTCAGACTCAGTCCTCAGGCATGGTGATATTCTGATAAATGAGCTGCGTCGGAATTCTCATTTACAGCAATGGATTATGTTAAAATATGCATTGCAGTTTTCAGCACCTCCTTAAGTGATAACAGGCTTTCCTGCCCAGATTGCCAAATGAAATATTACTGAACTTCATTTAAAGGTCTGCTCAGAAAAGATCAGCAGAAAGGAACGATTTGGTGTTAATGAACAAAAAAAAAAACGTATGTACCAACGTGTGTCTGTTTTTAGAGGTTTGCATTAATTGTTGGAGGAGAAACGATTCATTAAACATAGCTGCCAAATCCACATATTAAGAAGTATTTGTTTTTTCACTCCCCCAGAAATAACTATGGAAATTTGTACTTGGCAAGCCATGCCCTGTAATGCTATATTGCATATAAACTTCTCGCAGGCATGGGGGAAATAATCTGATTTTATCCTTATTTTTGGTTCCAAGGTGATTGGCTGATTCCAGTATCCAATGTGAAATGCTTCTGCTCAGAGCAATAGGATAAGTCAAAGGTTAAATCTCCTTCAGTGGTCTGAGTCATATATAGAGTTTCTCTATTATTTAAACTATAATATGTGCATTTATAATCTCACTTTGTGGTAGCGCTAAAGAGTGGCACCATTTCTGAATGGGATCTAGAAGATTTCTCTAATAATAATAAGCCAAATGAGGGCCTGTGCAGTTAAGTTTTCTTTTCTACCTCTCCAGGGCTACAAGAACAGGCTGGGGTTATTGAATAAGAGAAGATGGCTCTAAAGCCTGAAAGCATTTATGTGTTGGAGTCTCAGAGTGGAGCAGTAAATAATGAGTAGCACCCAGACATCATGTGTGAGCTTACTCTGATGAGGTACAAAGCAACTAACATGTACATGTATGAGCTCTTTCTCTGGGTCACTGGGGACAGCAGGTTCTCTCTTCAAAGCCAAAGTACTGCAATCCACATTTCAGCTTATTTAAGAGTTCATAAATTGGCTAGCATACAGGATGCCAGTCAGACTGTGGCTTTACTGACCCTTTTTAATGTAGGCATCAATGATCAACATGAATGAGCATGCTGCTCTCCATCCCACCAGGAAACTTTAGTAATGAAATTTGGTTGAAATTGTATTATTTAACAAGATCTACATGGTGACCGAGTATAACCAAACCTAAAATCATCATTTGGACATTAACATACTAGAATCACTTTCAACAATTATATTAAAAAGAAAATAAATGATGACCAATTGATAATGCTGCTAATGCAGGTTATTAATATTGTCAGAAGCTTTACGCATGTATAAAGCTTTCCTATATGTATTTCCTGTTTAGCAGATATGAGATAAGAGCTTATTTTTGCCCGTATTCTCATATCCACAGAATAAATTAGAGGCATTAGTGTTTGCTATTCACATTGTGTGTACTGTGTGTGGGCTGCTGAACCTACTAACCTCAATTATGAACAAGACTTGCTCGTGTCCTTGAACTTCCCACTGATTGTTCCTTAAAGCTTAGTGCTGTTGAAACTCAATAGTTCAAGTATGCAGCAGATATTATTTATACACATCAGTATTTAGATTTCACAGTTTTATTAATGGCATTGGACTCACAATGGCACAGTAACTGTGCACACAGAATAATAGGTTGACTAGTGTAAGAAAAGGCATTAGTAGTATGGAAATAGAATCCACTCTTGTATAGGCGATAAAATATAAGGGAAAATAAACAGTAAATCTTTATAAATTTTAGAGTGAATTTTTCTATTGCAATTACTTTAACTCTATACTGGGTATTGATAAAGAATCTGTTGGTCACAAAGGAAAAGCTTCAAGGAATATTAGTGTAGCCCGCCCACTCTGGGGTTTAGGATTTAGGGATTAATTCATCAAAGTGCAAACTTACCTGGCGATCCTTCGATTCACCTCGCCGAGACTGGTACGCGCTCCCTTCTCTCCTGCACACGGAGATCAGTGATTCAATCACTCTCCTGGGCAGACAATGCCACCTGACAGGAATCAGTTGCCCTATTCTTTAACACTGAATCCCTTTGCTAGCTGTCTGCAAGGAGCAAAGACACCTGGTTAACTAACTCACTACCAATCCTACTGTAGTTGGGGTAAAAGTTCCCCAACTAGCAGGTACTATCTTTCATTTCTGAAGTGACTATGACAATTGGCTTCTATCTAAGCCGGAGCAGATGGGGACCTACCACCAGCTGGTGGACACCAAGGGCTGAACACATTAAAACACAAATAAAGTACTATTTATACCCTCTGGAGGTCCTAAGTGAAATTACACAATATAATTTAGCTGTCTGAAATATTGCCAAAGCGTTAATGCGTCACCAAATATGTTATTATGTTCACAACTGACCACTACATTACATTGCAAACTAACGTAAAACAATACACAATGAACATTACAATTTAATTGTGTAATACAGTAAATTACAATAAAGGAACATATATACATAGTTATTACCAAGGCTTTCATTCTTAAATAATAATCTTTAATTTCTAGCACATCTGCAAACATTGTTTGTTGTCATTAACATGTTTCATTTTTTATACAGCAATCTTAAGTACGGTGTAAAGAAGTTTACCAGGGTACAATGATGAAAACAATTGTTTCTTTATAGCACCATAGCCTGCAACAGGCTATAGGACTATACTTTTCAATTATAAAGGCAGACTGTATTACAGTCATAATATAAAGAATTTGTTTCTATGCAAATCTATTTTAGTATACATATGCATTAAAAGACAAAACATATTGTACCTGGTGATAATATAAAAAAACAATTAAAGCAGTTAGAATTCATTGGTATAATGGAATTAGAATATCGAAGCCAACTTCTTATTGGTTGCTATGGGTTATTAGACCTAGATGATTGTAACTGTTGATGAAGTCCCCTGTAGTGGTATTCACTATTAAGTATGGTAGGAATAATGATTACCAATGGGATAAACTACAATGTGAGAGGACTTGCCGCCTCAAATGTTACAGGAGTTCATACCTTTATGAAGCAAAGCTAGCCCAGAGATGGTTTTTATAATGAATTCTTCCACTAGGCTGTCCATGGTGGATTGTGGTTAATGTAGGCAATTATAGAAATTAATGCTATCTTGATAAAAAAAAAAAAATATTGGTTTCCAATAAAGATATGCATTTTCTATAAAGGTATAGGTTTTTACAAAGGGTTACAAAGGGAAATATACTGTCATTAGTATCTGATACTTTCATCCATCAGAGGATCTCCGCTGGTCCAAGCACACTCAGAAATCCATATTTCATTTCAAATGAAAGTAGAAATGTGTGACCGCTGTCGAGTATCTCATCATCATGTATTATTTCTTCCTGGTCTGGAATAATCAGATTTCTTTTTTCCACTGGCGCTGAAAGTAAAATAACACTGGAGAGGTGTCAAGGGAGGGATGTTTTTGCTTGTACTGAAAGCTTGTTCAAGCTTTTGTCTCATTAGTTGTTACCAGCAAATGAACTGATTTTTATTGTACACCTGCAATTCAGCAGTGGAAGGAAATCACCTTTCAAGGTCAAAACCAAGATTTCAAGGTCACAGCTGTGCTCCTGATTCCCTTTCCTAAAGCTGTATCTTTACAAACATCTTTCACTAAAACTGGGTTGCTTGTCTCGCTTAGCGCAGTCTACAACTGCTTTACTTAATCTTATACTAGAGCATGTGTGCATCTGTGAGTGTTAAATCTCAAATGGGAGATTGTTTGTGTGACTGCGTGCATCTGTGAGTGTGAGACACTGTGTGTGATTGTGTTCATCTGTGCTTCTGAGACTGTGTATGTGACTGATTGTGAGAATGCGTGTGATGATATGTACCTGTGAGTCTGTGTCTGTGTGTGTGATTGTGTGCATTTCTGAGTCTGAAACTGTGTGTGAGTGATTGTGTGCATTTGTGTGTCTGAGACTGTGTGTGATTGTGTGCATCTGTGTGAAACTGTGTAGGTGACGGTGTAATTTTGTGTATGATTGTGCCCAGGGGCGGTTCTTGCCAAATTGGCACCCTGGGTGAACCGCCCCTTGACCTCCCCCCACAGGCTCCCCCTGCCCTGCGTCGCCCCAACCCTTGCCCCGCATCCCCCACTCACCTCCAACAGCGTTCCAGCGACGCACCTCCTCTAATGAGGTAAGTTGAATGCGACGGCGCTCCTTAGATGTTCGGGTCTTTCCGGCAGCTGGCGAATACAGCTGATAAGACCCGAAGCAGCCAAGGAGCACCGTTGCATTCAACTTACCTCATTAGAGGAGGTGCGTTGCTGGAACGCTGTTGGAGGTGAGTATAGCGATAGGCAATGTGGGCGACAGCGCCCCTCAAGTAGATTGCGCCCTGGGCAGTCGCCCACATTGCCCATCGGTGGAACCGGCCCTGATTGTGCTCACTGAACACTGATGCCTGTAAAGTTACCACTGGAGGCAGACATTTTTATTCCCTATATAACCCTCCTTCTTTGGTCAGTGACCCTGCACATGCTCAGTCTGTACTTCTAAGGGACTGGGGAAAAATAGTTTGACCTAAAAATATTGTTACAATTAGTAATTAAATATAACTTATAGCTCAGCTACATTGAAGAATTTGGATTGTGCATAAAAAGTTGCAGTTTCATATGATGTATTTAGCAGAAATTAACCATACCCCAAACCCACACTGCAGAGCTTGTTACTAATATGCTCTGATACTGTACTATAGACTGAAAAGGTTTTCAGTTTAGCTATACAATGAGCTAATGTCCTATCAGCCCTGCATTATGTGTATTTATTACATATTAGTTTTAAAGACTTATGTTACCAGTTCATCCATTTACCAGTGAAAAATCTATAAAACATACAGGCTGTGTGGATAATTTGTAATTTATTTATCTTCATAAAACACGGTGATCTGCAGCTCCATCTCCACACTTTGGTAGTTAATCATCAAAGTGTGAACAATCATGTAAATGTATGATTTTGTGTCTATTCACCACTTCCACAACTTTGCGCATTCAGCAAACAATGATGTGGAGAATTCACGTCCAATTTTACATCTTAGGCACCTTTTTGCATTACTTTGCGTGCGCATGCATGCAACTTTTGCTTGTTTACGAAATGTTGGGGTGTTTCAAAGTAGCAAATTCAACAAGGTGAATTACTCAATGATTGACACTGCCAGCTCAAAGTGGGGGCTTATGGCAATAAAGTGACTGTACAACCAAATGACAAAAATTATAGTGACATGACAACGTGAATTATGAATACTGTCTCATAGCACTTGTTACAATGTAGGTGACTTCAATACAGTGACAATAATAATTACTAAAATAAACTATTCCTATGCTCTGCAAGTCATTGTATAGCGTTTTCTCCTTTGCCAAAGAAGAACTGGTGCACTGGTTAGTGACTAAGGAGTAGCAAATTTGGATCTGTCAGAGTATAGCCATAAAAAGGGATATGAATTTACTACACCTGGGAATTCACATCTTCATGAATAAGCCTTTTTAATGTGCAGATCAGATCATTACTTTAACAAGATATAATTTACAAATGCATCCTGCAGGGCAATGAAAATACAGCTACATAGCTCTAATTCAATACTAAGCCGCACATGGTTAAAGGGATGATATGGTTAGCTTATTTCTTAGGAATTTTCTTTCAAAGTAGTGAAATTAAACAGTTATTTCGATCTTTTAGATGAACTTGATCTACAATATAGGATTCCTTCTTATATTATTTAATATTCCACTTCAAACAAAGAGTGCGCGATTGTACTGGAAGCTATGCTATGTATTTTATAATTCTCCCCCTTTTTAAGGTAATGGTGTTATGCATGTAGTGTGCAACTGGACTGATTACCATGCAACTAAAAAGGTTTCTCTATCTTTAATGTCAATATCTCTAAAACATCCATTCTGCAAAACTAGTTGATAAATTAGTTCAGCTGTGCATTGCAGGGCTTCAGAGAATCTAGTGCAGTATGAAGCATGTAATCAAAGTATTTTAATAATCAGCCCAGTTGTGTTGAGGATATTAAAAGTGTTTGCTTTTAAATAAATGGGAGACAACCTTTTTAATTCAGGAAAAGTTTCTTCTGTTTGATTTGAACGGAATTCAATATTTCTTCTTAATTTATTTGACTTCAATGTCAGATTTCATTGATAGCTTTATCATGAGTTTATAGTCAGGTTATTTAGCATTAGTCCCTAATTAGGGCACACCTACAGGAGACAAAACACACTGAGCATGTGCATTGTATTCGGTACAGCCAAATATGGAATCGCCCAGCTGACAACTTCACAGGCATTTATCCTTTGTCTCATAGGGCTACTGTACATTTGGGTATGTTCTGCTGTCTCTTTGCATAAGGTTATATGTTTCTATCTGAAATAATGTTGAAGCTTTAGTTCCCCTTTTTTAAGATTTCTAATTCATGTTGATGAATTGTGAAGTTGATGTTGAGAGCAGTAAGTTGCAGCGCATAATGAATTACTGATCATTCCAGTTCTACACTCTGATGGAAACGATTCCATTATAACATCTTTACACCCTGCACCCACTTGTCTCTGCGGGGTTCATTTTCTCACATCTGATGGGGCTATATTTCTATCTGTCCAGCCAGCTGAAGGTGCACTGAAAATTGTTACCACCATAGTTGTTTCTAAACACTGAAATAGAAGTGTTACTGTAATTTAAAAATGTTTTATCAATTTATCCCAAACTAATCTTTTAGTACAGTCCCTACCTACTCTGCCTTACACAGGGGAGGGTCATGTGACATTAAGGGGTACACTGAACAGAACCAGGCACCAACATAATCAATAGACTTTACTATCTCCACTCAGCACCCAACAATTTTCAGGTGGAAGGGAAAGAGTTAACTAGGTAGGGGCTGAGTACCCACAACCCCTCCACACTGGCATATAGAAGCAATGAATCTTTACCAGCAGGAGAAATCTTTCCATATATGTTTAAATATACAACCAGAGAGAACTGGTATCATGCATTGTCTCAGCCCAGTGTATTTGCTTGCTGAGCCGCACCAAATTGCTTCAGCAAACACTAAGGTGTCTCAAAATGATGCAATTTGTCATTTCATTCCGGAGTGGATAAAAACAATGTATTCCCCTGGCATGTGATAACAGTACACACCTGCACACCATTACTGCATTAGTGCATCCTACTAAATACTGCCTAGAGAAACCAGGCAAATATTACACTACCAGAGGGCTTCATTACTTTTAGCAATAGTTATTAGCATTAGTTCACACTATACATAGAATTACCAACTGGGCATTGCTACATAGAATATTCAGGCTACATTGTCTAAGCAAATACTAGGGAGTCTACTGCAGCATTCCACTAAAAAGAAAAACTAGACACAGTTTATACTGTGAAAAGTAGAAAACAGAATAAAATAAAGGCTGAAGTTCTGGCACAGAACAGTGGACTCTGATGAAAAAAGACTGACCCTGATGCATTTAGTGTATTTTATATTTTTCCTGGCAGTGATGTTGGGACTAGCTAGCTACTAACCGGTCTGATAAAAAGCATTCTGCAGGTGCAATGCTCTACTGCCACCTTGTGTTAATAAATAGAACTACATAACTCCTGAATCCCATGTTTAAGTTTTGCATGGGTTTTTACATAACTGTACTGAAGCATGTGCAGAATAAAATGAATGTAGGTCACATTGTGTAATGCATAAGATGATGGTGGATCCATTGGAAATCTGTGTCAGGTGACAATCTTACAATAGGAAATGTTTTGCTGTCGGGA
This sequence comes from Pipa parva, assembly GCA_019650415.1. Taxonomy (NCBI): domain Eukaryota; kingdom Metazoa; phylum Chordata; class Amphibia; order Anura; family Pipidae; genus Pipa; species Pipa parva. The sequence goes on from WMED01003765.1 coordinate 15,980, forward strand.
TATCTGGATATACAGTATATATAGGTTATTCCTCTTTCCCCCCTCTGTTTCTTTAACCCAATAGGTAACTTGGTGTGACTAATATGTTCTTTTATTGCATTTTCTGCACAAGAGAAGTGATTGAAAGAGATCCACATCTCCAGAGTCAGTGAATGGAGATTCCAGAGAATTCACTTAAAGGGTAACTACCACTTACTCACTGCTGTTACTGTAACTTACATATTTACACTATCAGAGTATCCCCATGTGAAACTCTAAATGTGTCAGACCCACATTCAAATATTTGATGTGTGTTCCTGTGTGGAATTCTTATTAATTGAAAGTGAATATTCTATTATTCGCTACACAACTGATGCCTGTCTGAAAGCTATTATCTTGTTCCTGCAAAATAAAGTTGTATCAAATTGTTCAAGCAAGAATCACTGGCACCCTCCTAATTATTTGTATATAAGGATTATCATCATATACCATTATATCCCTGCATATGTGTTTAAAGCTGTTTAACACTTCTCCAATATACAAGCGAAGCTCATTATCTGGGATTCTCATGAGCGACGTAGCATAGTATTGTCCAACAAGGGGTTAAATCCTACACCCCAGTGTGGGTGGGCTACATTTGGTATGTTCTACAGAGTAATAATATATATGTTATTACTTTGGGATAAAGGGCACTAGGGGGTTAATACTGTTGATCTGCGTGTGTACAAGTATCCCACTCCAGGTTCTGTATCCTAAGTGGATATGAGTATTTATAAATGTGTTTCATGTACCGAATCACATGTAAATGTTTCTGGGTGAGTGTTGCAGGGTAGGGGTTATATTGTTTAGCACCGTGTTAGCCATAGATATAAGCAGAGACAAGTAGAGTACACTCACCGGCCACTTTATTAGGTACACCTGTCCAACTGCTCGTTAACACTTAATTTCTAATCAGCCAATCACATGGCGGCAACTCAGTGCATTTAGGCATGTAGACATGGTGAAGACAATCTCCTGCAGTTCAAACCGAGCATCAGTATGGGGAAGAAAGGTGATTTGAGTGTCTTTGAACATGGCATGGTTGTTGGTGCCAGAAGGGCTGGTCTGAGTATTTCAGAAACTGCTGATCTACTGGGATTTTAATACCTTTTTTTGGCTAACTGAATAGAAGGTAAAGGCAAGCTTTCCAGACTACTTAGGTCTCTACTTCAGACATGCCATTTTAATTGGGCTAAACTATCGAGTGGACCACCACAAAGGGTCAGTGGAGCCAAAGTGCAAACCACAGAAGGATTGGTCAGACAAATTAGGAGATGATGGAAGGGTTTGAGTACTAAGGAGTGGTCAAATGTATCACCCTCTGCTGGGAGGTCGTGTAGAATCAATAGGAAGTGGTGTCCTTTTTATTTTGCATTGATTAGGTCATTACCAGCTTTAGTGGAATGCAGAGGTAAGAATCTAGATTGTAGCAGGCCCAGCAGCAAATGGAAAGAGAGAGAGGGGGCTTGTCACTTATGTACAAACTGCTCAAGTAATTTTGAAGAAAAGGGAAGTTAGAAGAATAGTTGATGGTTGCATAAGGACATGGGTCTTCCTTAACTATAAACTTAACTACAGCATTTTGAATAGTCTACTGGAAAGTGATGGGTTTTAGAATTTTTATAGGACTGGAACATATATGGAGGTGAATGAAGGAAGTGGATGAGACTGGATACAATTCAGAGAACGAGTGGTGAGGGGTGAATTTGGAAATAAGAGATAATTCCTTCAGTCACCGGAGCAAAGGAGATGAGAAAGTAAGGCTGGGGTCACACTACCTGATTTTCAGCTGAGCTTTTTTAATTAGGTCCATTATTGTCTATTTTGCAAAACACAATAGCCAAAACAATGAAGACTATTTTTCCAGCTTAAGAAGGGGTGGAAAAGAAATAAACACGTTATTTCTGATATTTTCTACTTTGTCCTTTAAGAATCTGACAAGTGTCATTTATTAAAGTGGGAATTTACCAAGTGTAGTAAATTTCCATCCCTTTGCTCTAATACACACCAATTCGCTTCTCCTTATTCACTAAACAGTGGATTTCTTTGGTGAAGAAGCGATCAGCATACAACCCTTATTCAGTGCATAGTTAGACTTATTCAGTCAAACAGTAGCAGGCATGTAATGATGCAAAAATTTAAATTGCAAATACTTCCATGGTTTTTCCTTGCATATTAAGCACTGCAAAATATTAATAGGCAGAATTAATTACAAGAAAGATCGGTCAGTATTGTCACATTTTGATTACCACTATCGTCGCTATAATAAAGTCGCCCACATGATTTTTACAGTTCTTTCTATGCAACACTATTCCTAGGTCATGTTGTCACCTGATACTTTTATTTTCTTGGTCATCGGAGGGTAGTCACCTTATGCCAAACAGGAACCCTGCCATCACAACCTCCCCCCCCAATTTGTCACTTTTGATTTGGCAAGTCAATTTGGGGCACTATGCCTTGCTGAAATCACCACTTCTTAAATAGGCTAAAGTAACATGCACTTGCAGTGATGCGAACAGGTGTGTAAGTGCACAGCCATCATTATGTGTTGAGTTGGATCCAAATTCTCTACTTCACTGAATAGGCAAAGTTGGGAAAGTGGCAAATGGACACAAATTCGCAATTTAATAACTAACCCTTATGTCTTGGACTGGGATATGGTAAGTGGAAAAGGCCTAAGAGGGAAGCTGGACATGCTTAAAAGTTATTGAGGATTAAGAGACTTTACAGAAAGAGAGAAACCCAAAACTCGTCAAAAGCCAATTTGCAATAATTTATGTTCTCTTTACATTCAGTAATGGACTGCTTACCATTTAGTATACCAGGGTTGTTTGGTAAGTGGGATACAGTGAAGGGTTTAGGAGTCAGTCACTATCGATAGTTTATAAGATGGTCCTCTAATACACTACCCGGTTTTCAGGTTCCCGGATCCAGCAAAGGTTTAGAGGACCAGTGGGAGGGTGGGCAGTTGCAATGTGTGGTGCCAGCCGCATGAGGATGATGCGCTTCCTGTGTGTGTGCATCAACATCATGCAGCTTGGTGCCAAGGGGACCATGGTTCAGCATTTGGGGACCCATCATAGGAACTTACCAACTCTCCTGCCTGCCATATTAATGTACCACTCTCCCTACAGTTTCATAAAAAGGATGCAGTGGCACACATTCTTTCATATGCACAGATCTCCATGCTCCTCACTATGAAAACATTACTCCCACATCATTTTCTAAACTTTTACAAATATATTTCTGCAGCTGAAAGCTTTTTTCTTTTTTTTTTTTTTGGACATAAAAAGCATTTTTATTGCTAATAAAATGTTAAATGATAAAAGTCCTGAATCTCATGGTGCCATAGGAAACCTCCCCACTGACTTACCTGCTGTGTCAGCAAGTCAGATTCCTAATTGGCAATTCAAAACAGGAAATCACAACCCAACAGACCAATCAGGATGTTGAGCTGCAGATTTCTTTAGGGGAGCTCCACCATCGAGATTAGTAAATGCATTTTGGAAAAGGGGTTAATTATTTTAATTTTGTGGATGTCTCAGAGCTTCCCAGCAGTTTAATTTTCATAGTGCATAATAGTTGTCTCTGCCCCCTTCCTTATTAACTTTCCCATGAAACATTTAGAAGCATGAACAGAAAGTTTTTATTTCCAGCCTACCACAGGCAATTATATAATGGGAAAACGAAGCATTTATGCACTGGTATCAGCTGGTCATGATTTTCCCATCATTAATTTGATGGTAATAACCTAGAAATACAATATAAACTGTCCATTCATACTGCTAAATATGCTACAGACAGGTCTAAGAGTTGCAATGTGTCCAATGTGACTTATTGTTTGGATGTATGGATGCAGGGAATGCTTCTTTACATTGCAATAAAACCTTGTTTCAACTATTGTTTTACTTAATTTGTAATTGTCAATTTTACATTGCTCACCTGATGGTGCATTATTTTAGGGTGCTTGTGATCTTTGAACCTCACTTACAAAGAAAAAGTCAAAGGCTTACAATTACCCTTGTGGCTTTGCCCAGAAAACAGTCTGAATATAAAACAATGTTATGTTCTATTTTGAACTTAAAATCCTAAGTATGCAGCCATTATAACAGAACATTGTTAGAGCAGTGGCAAGCCATATTTCTATTTAATAGAATCGTACTTGTCTTATAAATATCAGATTATTTTATTATCCAAACATCTAATCAGCGATTACATTAGAACGCAAAGGGATATTGTTTGTTATTACAATTATCCTGGAACAATATTAAAGCAAAATATCACTCCACTGTCTTCCCTATGAAAAGCCTTACAGGAAATGTGAGCATTGATTTTCTGCTATATTTCTGAAGGAATACATCAATATTCACCATGTACATTATTATATTGCATATTGATGGAATGGATATTCATTTAATGCACTTTTCAGAGCAGCAGGGCTAGTTCTGGTCAAACATAAATGAGATTTTTTTTAATTAGAAGCAGAAGTAATATTTTAATTCACTGAACACAATGTTGTCTTATTAAATTTAGCCATTTCATTTAGTTAGCAAAAATAGCTATTGTAACAAGGATAAAAGGTTAAAGTCCACATGACAGAATCGCTAAAGAATTATAACCCATATGTTATTACAAGCACATAAATCCATACGACAATAAGTAGTTGTTTTCTATAGAAAATATGACCTGAAACATAATTATTTTGCTGTGGGCTACTATAAAATAGCAGACTGTTTAACACTATTTATACATATAAAAAAAAACGAAATTAGTATTAATATTTTGACATCGTAGGAAGGTAGAATAGAAGAGAAAGAGAACATGACAATACAAGTATCTCAAGTAAGACTTTGCCATTATTCAAAGATGTAGGTTACAATTTTCAGAGCAAGATTAATGATTTCTCTGGCCTGGAGCTAAGAAATAATGATGGACCAGTTTAAGAACTACCTTCAAAAAGAGTAAAAACTATGAATAGTAATAATATACTTTGCATAGAAATATATAGAAGTTTATATGGAATATACTTTAGTAATAACTTTATCTAAATATATTGTGTGTGTGTTCCTGTTAGGCTTCTGTTAGTTAATGTCACATTTTTGAGATATAAAGGGTAAAAAAAAAACCTCACTCCATCTCACCAAACCCCTCATTGATATGTGAAAAGCATTCACCAATCAAAATCCTTCCAACACTACTTCTACCTTCCTAATGTTTCCCAGAAAATAGGACAGTATCATATTAATTGTTGCTCCGGAAAACACACCATCTCTTATTTTCAGGGGAAATACCGAAACACTTACTGGGCTGGCCTTGAGAGAAGCGCCGAACTGCCACACTCCTCTTCCTGGTCCCAGCTTGTGAGACACCGGCGTTAATCAGGCAGACTCTGGAGTCACGTGATTGCTTCAGCGATCTTTGGTCTTCTCCCTGCAACTTCAGGGCTTTTAAGTCCTGGCGCCTACTCCTCCTGTCCTGTCGGGTCTGCAGTTCTGGGGATGATAGGCCTAACAGGGGGTAGCTTTAAAAATAACTACAGATACAGTGGTGTGAAAAAGTGTTTGCCCCCTTCCTCATTTCCTGTTTTTTTTTGCATGTTTGTCACACTAAAGTGTTTCGAAACATCAAAGCATTTTAAACAATAGTCAAGGACAACACAAGTAAACACAAAATGCAATTTGTAAATGAAG
>WMED01003766.1:0-21686 GCA_019650415.1 Pipa parva
TCATGTGAAAATATGATATTTGTGTCATTCTCAAAACTTTTGGCCATGACTGTAGAGACAAGTAGATTATAGGTGATACCTTTTATTGGCTAATGGAATAGATGGTAAATGCAAGCTTTCAAGACTACTTAGGTCCCTTCCTCAGGCATGCCTCATACCATGCTTCCTCAGACCATACCTGAGGAAGGGACCTAAGTAGTATGGAAAGCCTGCATTTACCATCTATTCCTTTAGCTAATATAAGGTATCACCTGTACTCTACTTGTCTTTGCTTATATCTATGGCTAAGACAGTGCTAAACTCTACTGCATCTTCTTTTGGTCACACACAAAGCTGAAATAGTGAATAGGTCCAAATTCAATATAGATGTTCAGAATTAGAAAACCTTAGAAATCCAACAAGGTTTTTAACTTTCAGTTAGGTTCATAAAAAAAGAAAAAACTTCAGCAAAAATGCCATCATTCTATTTCATGTTTGGTCCGTATTGGTTCTTATCTATTTTGACCTAATCCATTAAAATTCCAGAAAAATCTAAAGGTAAGGAAGCGCACAACAACGCACCACATAGTGCCTTAAATGTTGTAACTTTAAATCAAGGGATAGTGACCCAAACGTGCCAAAAATAGAAATATTCGATCCAAGTGTAGAACAGTGAGAAATTGCACCATATTGTGTACCTCTACACACCAATCATAAAGCATGCGTATGCGCTCACCAGAATGACATGCAAAGAAGGCTCATATACAGCAAATCATGGGAACAAATCTCCTCGCCTCTCAAACCGGTACTACGGCAAACTGCTGGGCTCCAGATTATGCTCCACAAAAAGACCTCTCCACAATGTCCTAGCTTCACACAGCCCCGACAAACGGAACCAGGCTAGTATGGTGGCTGAATGATGTTTTATTTATGGGTATTAACTATGCTTCCTCTCAGTATTCACATAGTAATAAATGGTTTCACAATCATAAAAAACGCCAGAAATATAAAAGTTGGTGATAGTCCAATACAGATGAAACCAAACTGTGAAATAAATGAATATAGGCATACATACAAGTCCAACTCGACGCGTTTTAAACAGAAGATATATTATCAAAAGGAACTATTTGACATCAGGTTTGATCTCTCTGTTGTTTACTGTTTGTAGCCTTTTGATGCATTTAAACATAGAGAAAGACTTCTAATGACTTTCATTTAAATAATGGCTGAGAATATGTCACAAAGAGAACCAATTATATTGCTTGCATTGTAGAATGAGATCATTTTTCAGTGAAGGCAGCTGAATTTAAGAAGACTGAAAGGTAAAGATACCTGAGCACAGGGGCGTACCTATAGGAGTCTGGCAGTGAATGCCATGACTCTTCTACAGCTGGTAGAATGAGACAAAGCAGCTCTGTGGGAGAAGGCAACACCAGAAGGAGGGTGATGGGGCAGGTGCTGATTCTACACTGGGGCCCGGAGGCATTTAGTTTAGGACACAGCCTGAGCAACATATCATAAGATTTATTTACTAAACAGATACAATATGGCTGCAACCAGCAGATGGAGGAGGCAAAGGCAAAAAATCAGGAATTAAACTTGAAAGAAAACAATTTTTACAAATACTGTGTAAGAATTACTGACATTCCAATACAAGTGGGATTTGATTCTCTCTCTGGCATCTACTGATTTTAATTGAATTCAATTGAATTGAAATCTGTTAAGTGATATGTCGGATGGAACTTATTTTAACTTCACTATAGTATTAAGTAATCCCGTTTAGATTTTCCAGCATCCATCATAATGTAATGATTGAAAGACAATAAGTTACTTTGTAAGGAATTTCATTTCATATAAACAACCAGAATGCATTCAGATGCTGTGTATAATATAAAAACCATTTGGAATGTGCTTTTTTCATTGTGAATCATTTACGAGGAACTGTACATATTGACTGCAGAGAGCTATTACTGGCGTAAATAGAAACATTTTCACACAATAGTTTACTTTTCAATTAAAGTAAGGACAGAAATTAAAATGCCTGATCTTTTTATTATCTAATTTACACTCAATTAGATATTTAGAAAAAAAGGCGAAGTGGTTGAAAACAATAGATACTTCGCATGCATATAGTTCTCTTTGGGGGAAAAAAGGATTTTCAATAGCGCACATTTTCAGGGTTTCAATTTTAAGGGTATTTAACAGCTTCTGTTTCATTTTCATTTTGCTAAATACTGGTTTTCCACCATTATATTTTAGGAGACAACAATGAGGTGGTATGTCAGATGAAACACATGGAAATCCTTTTCTATCATAATTATTCTTATTATTTTTTTTTTAAATGGTATATTAAATAACAATGTACATACTGTAAATATTTATTTTCGAAAATGAATGAAAAATTGGAAAGCACACTTTTTATCCGACACTCAACTTCTTGGAAACAATACTTTTCATGGCCTTGTTTTCCACATTTTGATGGGTGATAACATTTAGCGAAATTTATTAAACTAGGCGTTTTGGCTTTTATGAGTCTAATCGGGAGAACAGTGTGAAGTTTCTAGCGTTAAGTATCGCGAGATTTGCCTCGATCGATACTTGCTGTGAGAAACTTTTTTTTGTTGAATATATCCATGGAAAAGGTAGCCATACAACTACAGCCATACAGATTCCTCCTACAATCCAAAACATACATCTGTGTGTTTGTCTATGTGTGTGTGACTGAATAGGGACTGAAGTGAATGATGAATCTCTGTAAAGTGCTGCATAATATAGTATCACGCTATATAAAAGAATGAATAAATACAAAGTTTAAAAAAAAACTGTAATTATAAGGCAACCCATCAATCAGCTATGAGAAGAACAGAAAAAGACAGATACAAACGACAGTTTAATTATTCTGGTGGTCCTTTAGCACTAACAGTGGCTTTCCATCTGGAAGTGGGACCAGTGCCCCCGTAAAACAGAGTCTGGACTTGACTCTGGACCCCCTCTGAACGAAGTTTATACAGTTATTAGCCATATTTTGATATTGCGCCCATGCAAAAGGCAAAACCAATGTGCGTGGCACAACATTGTAATAGGATCCTTTAGTGCGTTGCACCACTGTAAACAGCGGCCAGTTAATGGTGATAAAAAACAAGCCCGAAAAATAAAAATGAATGAAATAAGATTTGGAATTTGTCTTTTTCCCCAGGTTGAATGTGCCTCCTTGACAAAACCTTTGGCCCCCTCAGCAAAACGGGTGTAGAACAGCCCCTGGTCTTAGGGATTATTGACTAAATAAAGGTGTGAATTTGTCAGCTAATGACATCCACACACTATCCAACAGATGGCTACTATCGTGACTTTGTTGTGGAAAGCTACTGTATAGTCAATATGGAGAATCAGGGTGAGAGTTCACTTCAACATTCAAAGTCTCACTTTAGTCAGTAACCCCTCAAGATATTGTATTATGAGATATAGGAACCATTTGTTGACAGGACCTAGATTTGATAAAAACAGAGGCAACAATGTTAGAAGGTGTAATCTCTAAAGTTTGGTCTGGCAATCTCTTTAGGGGAAAAGCCTGGTGTTCTGGGCTAGTGTTTGATGTTTAATTTACCGCTAGCCTAAACTCTCCTGTACCTTCTGTTTTTAAAATGATTTTTATTGTGCTAATTACGTTCTTTGCCTGTGCTTTACTGGCTCTTATTTATACATCACATTAATGTGGAAAACTGTTTCTAAAAATAAAGAAACAGAGATGCAAATGGCAACTCATTGCTATAGTATGTATGTGTGTATATTTTTATTTATAAACCGCGACAAGGTTATGAAGAGCTGTACAATCCAGTAATAATACAGTCAAGGGTAAAGTGCAGGACAAAGAACAAGTGAAGTAAAATACAAGCATATAATCAAGAATATTTGATTATTGTTGATTACATGATTACATCACTCTAAGGGGGTAATTCAGCAAGGTGCGAACTCACCTTACGATGCTTCGCCTCAGCTCGTACAGACTGTTATGCGTTCGCTGATGTCCTGCATGCGGACATCAGCGAACGCTTTAAAGGGATTCCAGTCTCTCGAGGCGACTTGGGTCATTCTTCGCGAGCCTCTCTGAGCCTGGAATCCTTTTAAAGCGTTCGCTGATGTCCGCGTACAGGACTTCAGCGAGCGCATAACAGTCTAAGGGGGGAATTCAGGATAGTGCAAATTGAGGTGCGGAGTCCTCGCCTCACTTCGCACTATCGTGAATTACCCCCTAAGTGACAGGTAATGATTGAAACAAATAGGAGGAAAACTTACATAAACAAATAGGAGGGTAACAAGTGCAGTAGGGTAAAGTGACAGTTAATAAATAGAATGTGCATTATCTGGCAGATGGGAAACAGAGTTGCATAAAATTAGTCAAGCTACATAGGAATAATGTTAATAATAATTTCAAAAAGTCATGTCTGCATAACATTTCCAGGGTTAATTTATGACCCCCCCTAGTAATGCTGGTTTGGGGTTATCACAGTCCTGTAAGTGTAGCTGTAAGAAAACCTTTGGACTCTTTGGAGGTTGAATAAGAACGTTGCTTTCAACTGATTGGTGGAAAGTACCAAAGGATTTTTTATTAAAACTTTCAGAAACAACAAGGCAGACTGGTGTATAAGCCACATGATTCACTCCTTTACTTCATAGATTAAATGACTGTTCATCTGTAATTTGAGGATGACTGAATTTCATGTCTCTTTTTTTACACCTGGGTTAGACATTGACCATTGACGCATGAAAAGGGGAGGGAGAACTTTAAAAAACACTCGAAGGGCGAAATTTATTAAAAAACGCTAGCATCGATATCGCGACATCGAATGGGTTTTTACTGATATCGCGATATTGGAATTTTACCAATATCACGATATCAATATTACCGATATCGCGATATCGAATTTCGGCTGAACCATTGATTTCAATGGCAGAAGGGCTGAAATTTCGATATCTTTATATTGGTAAAATTCCGATTATATCGATATTGGTAATTTACCAATTTTAATAAAAATCCTGAAGGCTCTTTATTAGGCTGGGGAAGCTACACTTGCTTAAATTAACATCAGTTTGACATCCAGCAAAACTTAGACAACTAAACTGTCCTTAAAACTAAATCTGAAAGATGGTTAGCAAATGTCATGTACATTATTTAATTCAATGGCATTTTGTCAACTATTCTGGGCTATATCTAAGCATTCCGTTTTTCTTGTAAGTGAGAAGTGCAATTATTACAAACTTCCCAAGCTTTTACACCATGGCACTGAAAGGCAAGTTAACAGATAGATGTTTTTAACTTTTGTGGGTTTAGATTTCCATCTGTGTCTCTTGTAATCTGTGTGATAAAATAAAATAATTCAATAGCAAGTTACTTGACCAAAGCCTTTGACAACAATAAACAACATCTAAAAACACTTTTAAAACATGGGGAATTCAGAGCTTTCCTGGTAAACTAGCACGTATTGCATATAAATGATGACATTTGGGGGGCAGGTTTCAATTATGACACTAATAGTAATTAACCTTAAATGTTTCATGTTTGTTATCCAAATGTTCCTTGTTTCTGTTAAAGTTCTCAATTGTTTTCTTTTAGGTGATATGTCTTGATAATATGAATCTCTTTTTTTTATATATCCTGTACAGAGGTGTGTATCCTGTATAATGGACTATCCACTGATATTGAATGTGTATTGTCAGATGTCCCTCACACTTCATCGGTTCCGGGGCTAACACAGTATATGCAGAGCATTTCAAAACTTGTTCTATCCGTATTGACTTTGCAAATGAAGCTTGGGAGTTCACACTTTGGTTGTCCTGACTCACTTCACATATTGTGTCCTTCCCAATTGGTGGAAAGTATGCTGAGGTCAGATTTTCATGAAGTACGGTTGTTGGCACTTAAGTCTTTGTCAAAATGGACAAATCCACATGCAGAAGAAGGCAGGAAATGTGTATCTTCTGAGACTGAGAAGACTCTCTTGCAGATGGCAACAAAGGAGAAAAACCCAGAGTGCCTTTTTCAGGTATAAATTTAAAGAAATACTAAAAATGTAACTTTTTTTCTTTTGTTTGTTGGTACTGTACAATGTATGCTGTGTTTCATTCATTCACAGTACTCCTTCTGATGCATAAGTAGGTCATTCAAGCTAACAATTCCTCAAAAATTCATCTACCAGCATCAAACCTCAGCCACAAAAAGCGGGGAAGCATATTTAAACAAAAGTTGACTTATCTCCTATTGCTTTGCTAAATTATTATCCAGAAAACTTTATCTAATATTTAATGTCTTAAACACTTGTAGAGTGTGTACACTGTAAACTCAACTAAAAAATTTGTAAGCTGTTCTGTACTTTCTTTTACTCATCTCTTTCTTCATCCTTCTCAGAACAATATTGGGTTTATAAATTAAACATCTCCTTTATCTTCATAATTTAAAAAAAAATAGGGATTACCTGACATCTGTACCAAAAACCTGCTTACCTTACTGTTTATGGGAGCATTAAAATATTCAGGTAGGAAATTATAGGGAAAAAATGTAGTGAACTGCTTCTACTGATTTCTCTCTAAGCCAAAGTTTTCTGGTATAAGTCCAATATGTGCATAGAAAGAAGATTGTTTTGTATTAGGACATTCACATTTTTACAAAGTAGTTCCCATCTCTTCCAAAAATTCCTATAGCCAAAATCCTAGTTTTGCTAATCCCTTATGCTAGATTTATAAAGCTGCAGGCCTGATTTGAATACCAGTCTCTAGATGACCTGGTCTTAACCAACTAAGTTCATCTGCTGGTGTAGATGTGTATGATATACTGTGTGTGTGTGTGTGTGTGTGTGTGTGTGTATGTATATATATATATATATATATATATATATATATATATACTAATGCCCTTCTTAGCCCACTATAAAGCAGTCATCAGGGATACAATCTGGTCTACAGCATAGGTTTTAGATTTGAAAACATTTCACTAATTTTATTTTTAATTAAAGATCTTAAAGGTAAAATAAATTGGATTTTCAATTAAGTTTCGGTGAAAAAAAAAAGAACAGTTAACATATTTCATTCACTCACAATGCTGTAATCCACTTTATGGTTGCGCCGACATATAGGGGGTTAATAAGGTGCAAATTTGACTGTTGAATTTGCAAACAGCGGATTCCCATAACAAATCTGCGACTGCAACAATTTCCCCATTGTAAAGTCGCAACCGCGACAGTTTTCCATAGTAAAGTCATGACTGCGACAACATTCTCATTATAAAGACGCAACTGCGATAGTAGCAGTCTATTGAGACTGATTTTAGCTGGTGAATTTACACCTATACACAACAATTTAGACTTTAGTGAATAACCTCTTGAATCCCTTGCAGATGGGTACTTTTTAATTAACTACTGGATGTACAGTATATAATTAAGTCTTCTGAATAAATGCTGCATATATCTACAGACATCCAACTCCACTTTACTGCCTCCTCTGTCTACTAGTTATAAGAACAAGACTGTAGCAAACCATAACTTCATATTTGAGTGTGTTTTTTTAATTTGAAATGGACACCTATAATACAATTTAATTAATAACTTTAACATTATACACAAATAATAATAGTATAATATTACAACAAAGGTTTTGTAATTTTAATCACAAGGCCAACCTCCCACCCAACAAACAGTTTTAAAGTGAGTGCACACAGAATTATTTGACTTCTGATATTGGCATGTTGGTAGACAGTTATTCAGTGTATGATGGGGAGAATGACCATCCTAAATGATACAAATTTTGCAATGTTTTTGCTGGTGAGTACAGTAGATCAATTTGTCAATGACCTGCTTAGCAGCTTCTTTGAGGTCATAGGCATACTTTTTGCTGCTTGAGTAATTTATTCATTTATAAAGCACTGATATATTACGCAGAGATTCACCATTCACTTCAGTCCCTGTCCCGTAGAGCTTACAATCTAGTTTCCCTATTCAGTCACTCACACATAGACACTGATGTATGTTCTTAGATTGTGGGTGGAAACCTTTGTTCCCGGAAGAAACCCACACAGGGAGAACGTACAAACTACAGGCAGATGAAGTCCAGGGTGGAATTGAACCCAGCACTCAGTGCTAACCACTGAGCTACCACACTGCCCTGATTGGTTGAATGTTTTGATATTCAGGTATTAAAATTAGATAGTGCTGCAGATACTGGGCGAAAGCATTCTATAAATAAAACCATACCTTTTGAATGAAGTAAATAACATTGACAGTGAAGATACAAAATGTCACTAATTCATAAGAGTTGGTTGATTGTTGATTTTTGTGTATATGTGTATGTTATTCTATTTTCGGTTCTAGTAAAAAAAATAAATAAAAACAAGCAAGCCAGGCTTACAATTCCTTTTATCCATGAATTTAATGAATCTCCCTTTCTCTGTTGTTATTTTTAGGTACTGACAATTTATTATCAAGTTGGTGCTGGGGAGCTTATTTCAAAGGTGAAACAACATCTTCAGACAGATCCCAAGGATTTCTTAATTAATATTCTGCAACTTGCATCTACATCAAGTAACAGGTATTTATCTCTAGCAAAGGTGAACATTAAAGAGACAAAATAATCAAAATGGAAGAGTTTGATTTATGCCTGGATATAATGTGAAATTTGACATACAGTAGTATAGTTTCAGGGAAAAAGTGATTTACTTTACTTTGAAGGGACACTAAAGCCTGTAAAAAAGTGCTTTATATTTATGGCCATCTATTATTAAGTACAACTTGTTAAAAAGACAAGGTTCAGGTTGAGTGATTTTGCAGATTAATCATAGCAATAGAAGAAAAAACAAGCACTTGGTGCAGAGGCTCTCAGCGAATCCTAGCCCTTTCTCCTGTTACCACTGTGCAGGCTGTTACTTGTGTGTAGCATTTAAATTACTAAGCAGCTTTTGACTCTGAGCAGAGTTAGGCTGCTTTTCAGTCTCTTAGAGCTGCCTTTCACTAAGTTTCCTGAAGCAAGTGAAAGTTTAATTGGTTTCATGAGGGACAAGCATGCTCAGATAGTGTACTAAGGTCTTCACTAAGGGAGGAGGTGTTAGGATAAAAGTCCATGTTCCTTCCCTCTGTTCCAGTGTTGTGATCCTCATCACTTCCTGCTTCCTCTTCAACATTGAGAATTGTTTTTCTTCTGCATATCACAAGAGGATTGTGATGCTACAAGAGAAGAAATTAACATCTGTTGGATTTAGAAGCAGGCGGCAGTAATGGATTGATGGAGAGGATCAGTATTTCCCCCATCCCCCTTAAAGTGTACCTGTTACTTCAAACTCTAATACTAATTTTGATTCTACCAATGAAATAGACATTTTTGTAAATATATACTGTATGTATTTTAAAAAATGTAAATTTACACAGCGTTTCTCACTGTCATCTTCCCTATCAATCTGCCTTTTCTTTCCTGAGTCAGGTTGGGGCGGGGATAAATGATGATGATTAACATTATAGCTCCTCCAATCATATCCCTTAAATCACAATCTAGCAGAGATCTTATTGGAGGAGCTATAATTTCAATCATTTAGCCCCGTCGAAACCTGACTCAGGAAAGAAAAGTCAGGCTGACAGGGAAGATGACAGTGAGAAATGCTGTATAAAGGTATAAAAAATTTTTTAACACATATATATTTACAAAAACATTTATTTCATTAGTAGAACCTAAATTAGTATTGGTTTTGAGGTGCTGGGTGCACTTTAAGAGTCACTCCTAGACAAAAACAAGCTTAGTTCTCCTTTAAGGAAAGCAGAATATGAAACTAAGAGGGAAAAAATAATAATTTGAGTGCATTGTTTTCATATAAAATGAAAAATGGAAATGGGCCTTTGCTGTATTAGTACTGCTACTATATGACACCGATTTACAATAACTGACAAGGCGGGCAAAATATTATGTATATTAAAGTCTCGTATTAAAAGCTGTCTTATAACAAGGTCAGATCATTTGTGGCAATAAACTGGAAAGAATGAATGAAGTCACAGCTTGTTTCCTGGTAAATAGGGATATGAGTTCATTGTTTTGTTTTTTTTATAGTTCATCCAGAACACAGGGGTTAATCAGTTCTCTACAGTGAGTGAGACAGGTTACACTTCTGAGTCCTTCACTTCATTTTCAAAGGCAATTATCCCATTTAATCACTGCACCAGAAATGCTGAAAGGCACTAAATGTCTGCCAAGAGAATATTTACAGCGCTGCTTTTCTATCTGGAGTTTCTCTAAATCCACCAGGGTTGTCTAATAAATTGAATTGTGAGCAGATAAGAGCAGGCTTTTTTATTTAGCGATGGGCCTCAAACTCGGAATCAAAATGCGAAAAGCACATTAACGTGTCCACTGATAGCACATTGCCAGTTTGTTAGCAGACCTCTACAAAATTATGAACAAAATCTGAAGGGAGGATTGGCTTTCTGTTAGTGGTACAGAAGTAGGATTGCTTTCAACGTTTTTCTAGAACATTTAATTCTGCTTTAGTTTTTCCTCATTCAAGGTTATTGTATTAAAGGACCAGTGATTCCTTAAAAAAAAAAAAAAAACTGGCTGGATAGACATGACAGTTAATCCTATGCAGTAGTTGTAAAATTAATGTTATGTTCGAAGTTGAATTCCTGATTTTTTATTGGTTTGTGTTGTCAGGTGGAGCACTTTGTGAATATGTATGATCTAAAATTCTATTGGAAACAATGAATAATGGGGGAGGGATTCTTTACTTAACCAATAAAAGATGGTTGCAACCACCAAGAGAAAGAAAATTAAAGTGCACCTGTCATCTCAAAACTAATACTAATTTAGGTTGTACTAATGAAATAAACATTTTTGTAAATATATACTGTATGTATTTAAAAAATGTACCATTATACAGCGTTTCTCTCTGTCATCTTCCCTGTCAGCCTGACTTTTCTTTCCCGAGTGTCAGATCCTCCAATCAGAGTGTCGGGTCAGATCCCTGCTAGATCATGATTTAAGGGATCTGATTTGGAGAAGCTTTAATGTCAATCATCATGTAGTCCCGCCCATCCAACTCGGAAAAGAAAAGTCAGGCTGACAGGGAAGATGACAGAGAGAAATGCTGTTTAAAGGTACATTTTTTAACATACATATATATTTACAAAACTTTTATTTCATTAGTACAACCTAAATTAGTATTAGAGTTTTGAAGTGACAGGTGCACTTTAAATTAGGAATTTAACTTGTATAGAGGATATTTTTAATAATAAATTACCTTGCCAATTCATTTAAAGAAAATGAATAGAAAATTGTCAAAATGTTCTAACGTAGTGTTTCTTAAGACTTAAGTGGAGAATTCCTACACTATAGAATATAGACGGACAGATTTTTAAACAATCCCACTAAGAGGCCAGTGAGCCAGCCAACCACGTTCTAAGCAGCTTGATGACACCCGTCAGTGCCAAAGTTATGTACAAATCATTGCCATTGAGTATAATTGATTAGATAATTGCTGATAAATATGGTGTTATCAGGTTGAAGGCTTGGCTGAGGACCACACCCACATGTTTTTTATTTTAAGGGCGATCTCTACATATTTTACAAAGTTTGTTCAGATCTAATAATAACTGCCAAACACATAAACCAAAATCCACCAAGTTGTGGTCGATAAATAAAATCACTCACAAATAGATTGTAATGGGCTTTTTTTTTTTTGCTTACAGTTTAGCATCAGGAAACTATGTCCCATACTGTTCTTTCACCAAACTCGGTCTTGCTTTTAGCCCAGATAATTTCATTATTTCTTTATACAGTTGGCAGGGAAATTTCAGCTTGACTAGCTCATTCTGGAATTACTGAATGAGTCATAAGTATGATTTTCCTCTAAATGAAATCCAAAGAAATTTGCTGTCAGTCTGTGTTACACAGCACAATAGAGTTGTTCACTCCAGGTAAAAAAAAAAAGTCTAGGTTGATATGTCATACAGACCCTTCGCTTATGTGACAGTACTGTTATTTGGAAAATCAAACCAAATGCTTCCCTTAAGCTACTGAAGACAGAGCACACAGTACGCTGAAACTGCGCCAGCCACTAAAAGCGTCTGAAAGGGACCATGTCACAAATGTCAATAAGTTACATTGAGTCATTGCTTGGGAAAAGTAAGAAACTGTTATATTCTGTTTTTACAGATGTTAGGAAATCACCAAGGACTGGTTTTTGTAAGCAAAATGGATTTAGTGTCTTGTTAGTTGAAAAAGATGAATAACTGTACTTATAAATGAATTCTAATGTAATTCCTGTAATAGCCAACTAAAAATAAATAACCTGCCAACGTATAGGATATTGAGGTTCCTTTAGTAGGCTGGTATACCTCTGGGTTTTGTTTCAGAACCAGGGCCAAAGCTGAACTTATGGCCAGATTTCCTAGTGGTCTGATTAGTGAGTGTTGGCCACTTTATGCGTCAAAATACTTATACCCCAATTTACAACTTTTTCTAAAGATCCCGTTTGATTTTTGTGTATCCAAAAATGTGACTTTACTAAGGTTTTTTTTTAACTGTAAGGCCAGATTAACACTGGCGTAAATGCGATAGCGGATATACGCTGCGCTTGAAAAAAAATTCCCCATGCCGCTTACCTGTTCCGGCCAACGCTTGCTGTCGCGTATTTCACATGTGTACGTACGCGAAGCGAAGATAGGAGGAGCTGTGAACGCAGAAGGAGTGTTCACACTGCATCGGGTAAGTGCGCCCTAAATATACGCCGGCCTGAATTTGCATTTTCTAAAATGCGCTGGTGTATTTATGCCAGTGTGAGCCTGGCCTAATGGAAGAGTTGCAGCTTTGGAGCAATACACAGTCTAGGCGTTTTGACACTGCCATTTAAAGTTAAGTTAAATGCCTCCTATTGTTCTCAATGATGGCCATGTAAATTATGCTATTTGTTTCACAAGTTCTAACTGCCACGAATGACATTCTCATCTTTTCTCTTTCTATCTTGCTTTTTTTTATGAGCAGTCTAATCAATTATCTTCAGTGTTTATGTATTATACATAACACTGGAATTGCTGGGTGTCATCAAGCTGCTTGCAGTGTAGTTGATTAGCTCGTGGGCAGTATAATTGTTTAAAGATCTGTCCAACGATTGCCAGTATTACAGGAATTCTCTACTTATATCTTAACATATATCTTTCTATTTTAAAGATTAGTGCAACACCATAAACTCCAAAAGTATTTTAAAAGTTGCAGCTACTAGGTAAGTAGCAATCAATGCATGCAGTTGCATGAAAGAAGCAACTGTCGCAGTCACTATTGCCATTGTAAACTGTGCAATGAAATCTAATAAATTGTTAGAACATTTACAGTACCTCTTGTGGTGGCTTCTAATGTTGCTATAATCTTACCATTTTAAACCAGCCCCTACCATTTTTTTTTTTTATATACAGAGTTGCTAATGCCTCTCTGCTCGCTTATATATAGCACTTATCCTCTGCTCAACAAGACCCTAGGACTTTAGTCAAGTGTATGTTACTCAGCGACAGTCAGTGGGCCTGAAACCTGGTCTTGAAATAGCAGGCATATACTCTCCGGCACTCCAAGATAAGTAAGATCAATTGTAGTTGTTGTTCTAATCGGGTAATGCTGGGAAAAAGACACAGTAGCTTGATCTGATGCATTAGCCGAAAATACATATGGCATCTCCGTTCCAAGCCCTGAGGTGAGGTTGTGTGTATACTCCAACCAGGCAAAGGGACCATGTCGTAACGGTTGGTCAGTCACCCTAAAAAAACGGACAGACCAGGTTTCAGGCCCTGCGGGACGGTTGAAAAGGTGCACATTGACCATTGTCCTAGGGTGACCCAGAGGTAATGTCTTGTGTCTACTCCGTACCCACCGGGACTTTATCGTAATGGTTGGTCAGCTGCCCTAAAAAAGCAGACAGGCCAGGTTTCAGGCCCTTTGGTTGACCCTCGTGAGTAACATACGCTTGACTAAAGTCCTAGGGTCTTGTTGAGCAGAGTATAAGTGCCATATATAAGCGAGCAGGTGGGCATACGCTAACCTGTAAAAAAAAAAAAAAATCTGTTACCGGACTATTTAAAGAAATGTATTGTTTTTGTATATTTTATGTTATAATAAAGTACATTTTCAATCAAAAAATCTGTTGTTATCGGAATGCTGTCAAGCTCTTCTTTACAGGTAAGAAATGTAACTTTTTTTGCAAAAATTGACAATAAATCATATTTGCAAAAAGTTATTAATAAGCAAACATAATTAATAACATGTATTTTTTTCTAAATTCAGCCTGACTGTTCCTAACTCTACAGCAATAACTGCCAAGCCAATCACCAGTCTGGTGTTACTGACTTATTTTAACATTTGGATTGAAGAGAAATGTAGCACCAATGGGAAAATATGTGTCCTATGCATTTTTATAGTGGAAGTTATTTGACAATTGCCATGGTCTGTACTTTACAGCAGAATTGAGAGCCTTGTGGGTGAGATTGTACTAGATTCAGTGTGGAATGGTTCCTTACCATTTCGGACATGATTGCTGCTTGTAAAACCATGTAGGTTTCCCTATATTGTAACACACGTAAATAACATTTATTATGGTTAATATTTCTGCATCTTAATGAGATTAGGGCAATGTCATACAAGGTCCTTGTGTATTACACCTTGGAAAAGCTCTTCTCTTATAGGAGCATAGCATATCGGTTCTTTTGATATGTAGCTGCTGCTGTTTTTACTTTCTTCCTATTTTCTATGATGATTTGGTTTTGTACTATGATCCTGCCCCTTAAGGCCACACATACCTAGATGGGATATAAATCAGCAGTTACTGACTATTACAACTTGAGAGTACGTTGGTAGCCAGGTTTGTAGGCACACCCCATTGTTCTATCTTGATTGGCACTTATGCTTGGTAGCTCTATCCCATTGGTTACTTCTGTGACCCTTATTATTTAATTCTTACTGTGCATGAATGAAATTGCCATTCATACTCTTGTATTACTTGTTTTGTAGAGAATATGAATGCATTTTGTTTGTGCCTTTGTCCTTTCTTCTGCTCCCTAGAGCAGTACCGCTACCCTAGCTGGGTGGCCCTTTATACATCCACATACATGTATTTCCCAATACTGACTCATGCCCCACTAACAGGCCCCTTGCTCCCAGAATCCTTTTGGTTCACAAGAGAATATATGGAGACCTTCCTGTCTCATGTGACTGCTATTTCTTTCTAGCTTTGAGAACAAAATAACTGAATAAAAAAAAACCTCTCAAAAATACTCTTGTCAGTCATGCTTTCCAGTCTGTAAAACCAATCCAGATTTTACATTACAAGCAATAATAATAATATACACCCTCGTTCTGTTCTATATTATATAAGCTACATTTGGTGTAATAGATGCCAGATGGATGGGGGGAAAAAATTGCTGCCATTTCAAATACTCCGTTGCTTCGATATGCTTGGTGATGGCCCTGTGACTCTTTTGAAAGACTACAGTATAACTAAATTATTTTCCTTGAACCCGACTTTCCCCATAGCGCTGAATGGAATATTAAAACATTAAAACTTTGTGCAGTGGGTGATAAGCACGTCCTGGTTGGAAGGACCCAACATGAACAATTCCATATTCATAAAATTCCACAGGCTGGGACTTGAATAACCAAAAACAACTGTTGTCTCGTATGAATGTGTATTCAGGTGTCGCACGTTCATTCTGGATTCAATTTGGTTTGTGTTTCATGCTGGTTTCCACTAACAATGTACAAATGTGTTCGGCAAGTGAGAAAGTATTTCAATATTAACTGTCAGCTGAGGTTAACGCACGCCTTGAGACATGCAGTAGTTTGGAACATTGGCTTTTTTTGTATTTAATATTCCTGCCTTTATTTTATTTTTTTCTCAGTGTGGAAATCCAGAGTTCTGCTCTAAAACTCTCCTCGCAGTTGGTTAGTACTCTTACAGCAATATCCCAGAAGGTAAGGCTTGTGTGTGTGTTTTTTTTTTGTTTTTTTTTTTAGTTTAAAAACTGCTAATCTGTTCCCACAAATATGAACTCATTATGTAAATAAAAATATCACATCATTGGCTGGATTGGTTGTTGGCATTATTGTAGATTTCCCCTTGTTTTTTTCCTAATAGCTTACAAATTTGGTTTAGCCAAAAACGTAGTAAATCTTAAAGGACCAGTAACACTAAAAAAAAAAAAAAAATTGGATTAACTTTACATTTATCCCTACTTAGATCCTATTAAAAAATGTAGATGTTTACGTGAGTTCCTGATTCGTATTGCTTTGTGTTTGTTTTCACTCTTTGCTACCTGTAGCCGCCTTTTAATTGTAAAGTAAACAAACCCCTGATTCACTGAAAACAAATACACATTCATTTAGTGACCCAGTGCAGTGCAGTTGATAAAAGATTGCTACAATTAGAAAACGGAAGAATGCAACAAAACAAAAATATCAGGAATTATATGTTAAAAACGATGTATTTACAAGTGCTGCTGAGGAATAAATGGCAAATGTATTTTTTCTTACAGGTGTTACTAGTCCTTTAAAGTAAAATTTTCCTATAAACACATATTAAGGACCTACAGGAGACTTCATTTAAAGGGGCAATCTTTTCAGACGTCTAGTTATCTATAGCAACCAATCAGAAGTTGTCTTTTATTATTCTTGCTTCCTTATACCAGAGAATGCTGACTGCTAATTGGTTGCTATGAGTTAATAGACCTCTGTAAATGATTGTCCCTGTTCCCTTTAATGTAGTTAAAAGCTAATTATTATATCAAGTATGACAGAGAGAACATACAAACTCTATGAAAGAGATCCATGGTTGGATTTAAATCCAAGGCTGCAGAGCTACAAACATGGTTATTTACAGTGACCCCCGCTTGCCCCACCCCTGGAAGGGTATGACCCCACAGTTTTGAAGAGCAACAGGGGTGCATCTGGAGTCATCCTAGTTTCCCTATTAGGCCTGATGCGCCACGTGACCATGATTTTATGACATGACATTACGTCATCACCCCTTCTATAAAAGAGTTCTGCAGACACCCATGGCTACAATGAGACAACGATTGTCAATGTCTGTTGTCTATTGCATAGCTCAAGACAACCAATCACCAATTTGCTTTCACTGTCATTCTATCTAGTGGAGATAGAATGATGAAAGAAGGCTCAGTGGTTGGCACTGTTGCCTTGTAGTGCTGGGTTCTGGGTTCAATTCCACCCTGGACTTCATCTGCATGGAGTTTGTATGTTCTCCCCGCACCTGTGTGGGTTTCCTCCGGGCACTCCGGTTTCCTCCCACAATCCAAAAACATACGTCTTTGTCTGTGTATGTGTATTCCATTTCAGAAACAGTAGAATTTAGTACCATGTTAGCCATAGATATAAGCAGAGACAAGTCTAGTATATGTGATACCTTTTATTGGTTAACTAAATAGATGGTAAATGCAAGATTTCCACACTACATAGGTCTCTTCTTCAGGGACTGAAGTGAATGATGAAACTCTATAAAGCACTGCGTAATATATCAACGCTATATAAAAACAATACAAAAAAAAGGAAAAAATATGATTGCTTCCTATTGGTTTGTAGACATAAATAATATTTGAACCTTTTAATAGTTAACCTATATTTTAATGTAGAATCAAAATACTCTTAATTTTGCAAATAGGTGCAATTAACGGTTCTATGCATGGGTCTCCAGCACTTGCCTTTACGGTACTTTCAGTTATTATCAGTGGATATCTTGCAGTCGGTCTGGAATGCATTACCTTTTTTGCCAATAATCCAAAAAAAAGTCTGTATTTTGATTAACCTGGAGATAACACTACCATTTTATTTTGATCTGATATGCAGGACATTGTATCAGAGTTAAATGACTGGGTCGTACTTGTGGCTCAGTGCTGTGAAGATGAACTACAGACTGAGGTGAAATTGGCAGCTGCTGAAGTGCTTATTGTGGTTGCACCATTTTTTCTGACCAATCGACAGCTTGTACTTGGTAAGTCATAGTATATCATTGTTTTTCAAATCATGGATCTTTATAACTCCACAGAGGGTACAGTTTTACTAATATTGTACGACTATAACATTGTACATTTGTTATATTGTTGCTGTCAACTCTGCGTGATGAAAGCAAGTGTTTTGCTTTACATAGTGGGAGGAGCCAAAACCAAACTTACAAAAGCTATTCATTAGAGGGGAGCTATGGTCTGTAAAATGTTTTTAAAATTTGTCCCAAAACAAACATTTTTTTAAAAAATTTGCATATAATGTATATTATTAAATTTTGTATAGTTTTCCTCTTCCTACCTCCTGACCAGCAAGTTCAGTAGAATCCCTACTGCAAAATCTGCAGGTGAGAACTGTGTACCCTTTACCAAGCAGAAAGAGAACTTATTACTCTGCAGAGACGGTTGCGTCATTTGTAACATTCTTTAAATCGTATTCCTTGAGTAAAGGTTTGACAAGAAGTAGATATTTAGCACAATATCAATAACATAAATAGAATCCCCTCCCCAAAATAATAATGTAAGAAAAATGTTTGTTTTAGGTTAAATGCTGGAAACTGCTAAACACTGCAAAAAAACAATAGCTTATAGTTTCACATTAAAAGTAAGGGAGGCCTTATGAAGCATGTGACTCAGCGGTTAGCACTGCTGCCTTCCAGTGCTGGGTACTGAGTATATTTCCACTCCGAACTTCATCTGCATAGAGTTTATATGTTCTCTCCATATTTGCAAGGGTTTCCTCTGGGCACTCTGGTTGCCTCCCACAATCCAAAAACATAAAAACATACTACATAAGTGTGTGTGTGACTGAATAGAAAGTAGATTGTTCACATTGCTATCACTGCTAAAAACTGTCGCTTTTTCCTTCGTAACGTTGCCAAGATACATCCGTTTCTCTCTCCGGCCACTGCTAAAACCCTTGTGCATGCCCTTGTCTTATCCTGCTTGGACTACTGTAATGCCTTTCTAACTGGCCTCACAGTTTCCCATCTTTCCCCACTCTAGTCTATTCTAAATTCTGCTGCTAGAATTATTTCCCTCTCTTCCCTGAAGTCTCCCTCCCAACTCCTGTCTGCGCTTTTGCTCCCAGTTAACAAACATATTATTTACAGTGTCCTATTTTTGACATTTAAATCGCTTCACTCTGCTGCCCCTCCCTACATATCTTCCCTTGTTCACTTTTATGCGCCTAGCTGTCAACTCCGCTCTTCACAAGGCAACCTTTTTTAGGAACCCCTCACTAAGACTGCCCGTTCTTGTCTTAAACCCTTCTCTCTTGCTACCCCTACCCCTCCACCAAGAGCAATCCATCAATATCTTCAAATCTATATGAAAATCTTACCTCTTGGAGCACTAGCACTGGTTTTCATGTCTATATTAATATTTATACAATTATATATTCAAAATCTATATTTATTTTCTTATGTAATTGGCACCTATAGCCAAATAAACTGTCACTTTATCCTACTGCACTTGTCTCCCTCCTATATGTTTATGTAAGTGTTCCTCCTACCTAGATTGTAAGTTCTGTGGGGCAGGGACCTCCATCCTCTTGTTTCAATCATGGCCTGGCACTTAGAGTGATGTATCTTCTTGATTATATACTTGTAGTTTACTTCATTTTTTCTTTGTTCCGCACTTTACCCTTGTCTGTATTATTACTGGATTGTACAGCGCTGCATAACCTTGTGGCGCTTTATAAAAAATAATATACAGTATATACATGTATTGTAAGCTCCATGGGGCAGGGACTGAAGTCAATCATGAATCTCTGTAAAGCGATGCATAATATATCAGCGCTATATAAATGAATAAATACAAATCTATGGATTAATGCTCCATTAAAGGAGAAGTTCATTTTCTCTAGTTGTGATTCTTAAGGGGGGAAGTATTGATCATCTCTTTCACTCCAGCGCTCCCTCCTGCTTTAAGATAAAGATGATTGATTTTCTTCTGTTACAGCGTCACAATCCTCTTCAAGATCATCTTTCCTCTTCATGTTAAATATATAGCAGTTTTAAAGGCATATGGGGCATTTGTATTCTTTTGTTCTTACTGTGGCCATTCTTAGTAGCCAGAATTTATGTGTGTGTTTCTTTACACTATCAGTTATATATATATATGTATTTATATTTTTTATTTATAAAGCACCTCTTACACAGTGCTGTACAGTTGCCTGTAAGCACTTGTATCTCTCAGTTATCCAGTGCTCTCTTTATTTTAGTAGCTGGTTGTATTTTAATCAACTTGGGTGCCTGTAGTGGTAAATGTGTACATTGGTTAGGGAATTACAGTTAGCAGGTCATTTCCTTTCTGATGTTGCTTTCTAATTATTCATTATATAATATTCTCTGGGGGAAACTCACCAGGCTAAGGTTCATACTTTGGATAAATATTATCATGTGAAAGTTATCCAAGTGGTTAAAGTGAACAGTACATGGTCATTTCACTTCAATGGTTCAATAAAACAATTTATCACTCAAAGAAAGGTTAGGTGTTTGAAAAAAAAGAACTGTTGGTACACAGCCAGATGTGACTTCTTAAACATTATTCATTTTAATTGAGCTTCCCTGATTGCAGCTTGTCAAACAGTGGATTCCTGAAAATAAATGGACTATATTAATACAGTGCCATTAAAAGGAAAATGTATCTTACTTATAAGTAGGGATTACCTTTTAATAACCCTTACATAGACAAGAAAGGAGCAAAGTAGTCCTAATCCATCTGAACATAGATGAAAGTATACTTACTGTGCAACAGAAATCTTCCCTTTACAAATATTCCTGTCTCCTTGGTTATACAGAGTATAATGTAGCCCTTTCTGTAATTTATAAGGATATAATGGGAACCGAGGACTTCCATAGCCATATAAAAGAATTTGGCCACAGGAAGAGTGATTTTTATACAGGACATGAGGTGACTTTTAGGACAAAATTTATTAAACTCAGAAAAGCTCATTTTCACTTTAATGAGTTTAATAATTGGGAGAACACCCTGAAGTTTCTTGCAGTAAGTGTCGCGAGATTTGCTTCGATCGATACTTGCCGTGAGAAACTTTTTCTATTGAATATATCCATGGAAAGGGTAAGCCATACTGTATGACTACCTTTCCATGGATATATTCAATAGAAAAAGTTTCTCACGGCAAGTATCGATCGAAGCAAATCTCAGGGTGTTCTTCCAATTAAACTCAGAAAAGCCAAAACGGGCTTTTCTGAGTTGAATAAATGTATCTATATCCTTATAAACAAGAGAGGAGGGTATATTATCCTTTATAATACATATGGCAATTTTGGAAAACAAAATACAATACATTTTTCAATGCATTGAAACTTATTTTCCCAATTAATTAGCATTGTTGCTAATGTAGGTTGTTTTTTTTTTTTCATTTTCTAGATTCAACCCTTCCTTGTGCCATTGTATTACCTAGAATTTTTTAGTTTAAGCATGTAATGTTATACTTTAGCTTGTTTAGAAAGACTGCAATTCCCATGATGCCATGTCACTCACAAGACGTTATTGGTGCAGAAGAACCATGAACCATAGTTGAAAAATGGTGTAGGTTATTGCTGACATTTGCTATGATGCACTGTAAGGTATTAAGTCACATGATAGCATGATTTGTAGACAGAAGCCTTAGGGGGTAATTCACTAAGCTCCGAAGTGAGCTGCGTACTGTTCGCCTCACTT
>WMED01003767.1:0-21685 GCA_019650415.1 Pipa parva
TACACTGTATCATGTACACTACACTACTACACTGTATCATGTACACTACATTGCTACACTATATCCTGTACACTACATTGCTACACTGTATCATGTACACTACATTGCTACACTATATCATGTACACTACATTGCTACACTGTATCATGTACACTACATTGCTACACTGTATCATGTACACTACATTGCTACACTATATCATGTGCACTACATTGCTGCACTGTATTATGTACACTACATTGCTACACTGTATCATGTACGCTACACTGTATGATGTACGCTACATTGCTACACTGTATCATGTGCACTATATTGCTACATTGTATCATGTACGCTACATTGCTACACTGCATTGTGTATGCTACACTGCTACACTATATCATGTGCACTATACTGCTACACTATATCATGTGCACTACACTGCTACACTGTATCATGTGTGCTACATTGCTACACTGTATCATGTGTGCTACATTGCTACACTGTATCATGTGCGGTACATTGCTACATTGTATCATGTACACTACACTGTCAGTGGTGCAGGTGTAGTGTACTAATCCACTAATTTTGTACGTTTTATCCCCATGTCTGTTTTTGTTCACTTGTCAGACTGACCCTGTCTCAGATCTGTGAGTTGTAGCTGTTGTACCCAGTTTCTTTCACTTGAGGACACTGTAACACTTACAATACATCTGAAAGTGCAACGTCACTTGGTAACCATATTACAGCTATAGAGCAGACAGCAAAGACAGCCATTAAAAATCCCTGAGTATTTAAGCCCTGACTTTTACATGGATTCAGTGCTGTTACTAAGATCTTTATTCTAGTTGACAAACTCCAAAAAGCAGCTGACAGATAAATATTATTATTACTTGTTTACTAAAGTTTTAGATCTGTTTACAAAAATGCAGCTTGAAAGATCCCTGGGAAAAATACACAACCATAAGCAAGCTGGTGATGATCTGTTATTCAAACACAAGGAGAATATTTTGTGATATAGGTTTTCACCCCCACATTCCTTATCCTTGCCTTTTTGTTCTAGCAGAATGCTTTGAGCTATGCTTGCAAAATAAAATTATCAGCAAATACTTTTTTAATTATCTGATTCCTAGCAGAAACACACCCTAACCCCAATAGCACCACAGCTGCATAATACATTGCTCAGCAGAAAGGGTTAATTTGCTTGTCAGTCAGGCTACTGCTTTAACAGAGGTACCAATAGGGGTGTATCTACATTAAACCACTCCCCTCTTGTTAGCATCAGTCATGCCCACTGCCCCTGTGGCAACTTAACCCTTTTGCAGCCACTAGTAAGCTTGTGCAATGTGAAGGAATTTGTTGCTGGCCCATCTGGTAACTTGTAGGTTATAATGACCCTCCTACTCTTTCTTTTTAAAGGACACTAGTAAAGAAAAAAATAATAAAACAACAGAATACTTGCTACTGCAGGGGAGTGTCTCTTTATGAAAACGGGCCCCCTTTAATTATATGAGGTCAACTAGTTTTTTTTTTTTTTTTTTCCTCTTTACCAAGAAACAGCCAAAAGAAAAAAATGATCCTGTACAGATTCCTTTTTTAAAAATTCCTTGCAGGGAACAGACCCTCTAAAACATTGGGATTAACAGGCTACAAGCGGACAAGCCATTTTTATTACCTCCACAAATAAAAAAATAAAAAGAGATTAACCCTGCTGCTGTCAGGTGCACTCTCATGCTAAAGGACTGTTGAACTATCAGGTATGTCAGAACTCAAAAACTCTTTATTTCAGAAATGACATAAAGGCATGCGAGTACTATGCATGGTTTTCTGAATGTATTGCTCTGGTTATCACCTGTAGAGAAAATGGCTTTAATTTCTTTATATTTAACTTCATTTCAATTATTCCATAAAGTCTGCTCTCAAAGGGAGTTAGTCTTCTATTATACTCCCCTATGTTGCACCTAACTTTCCTAATAACGTCTCTATAATGCTCCATAAACTAGCCTCTTGCTATAGTTCTCTCAGTGCTCCATATTGTCTCTTCCCATCATCCTAGTCTAATTACCCATTCATTAGATCCTTCTTAATACATCACCATTTGCTACACAAAATGGACTCGTTTAGGCTAATAATAACTAACCCCGCTGTTCTATGTGGTTTTTTTAAAAAAATGTATATCCACCCTAATGCTCCATACAATGTTTCCTGTATTTATCACAATATTTTCTCCTCCCAGATTCATCCTAATCTTTCTTCTGTCTCACTTTATCTCACCTTAGATCCTTCTACTTTAGACTGCTGTTAACATTCTCCAGTCCAATCTTTAACTCATTCTGCTCTTCCATACGATTTCTAAAAAATTGTTCCCTCACTTTATAAACCCTATCTTTATTTATACTTCTGCTTGTATGTGTAAGATCTCTAAAATTCCTTTGGTGCTTAGGAAGCAATCCTGTGTAGCACTATATATTATTTCTATTTGTTCCAGGACTTGTTGCCCTAAAACCTCCCATCCCCCAGTCAGCATCAGTCTTGTTCTCTTGGCTGATTTTACAGATCCTGTTCTTTCTTTGAAGTTTGATCTTTGATCTTAATTAAACCTAAAAAAACCTGCCTGGAGACAGCTTGGGTGGGGGTTACAGAAGGGGTGAATGGGATGGCAGGATAATAATTAGGCAGGGTAGAAAGAGACTCCTTCATGCAGTCAACAGATTTTTGGTCATTCCAGGACTTGACTAGCACAGACAGGGGAATGTGAACTCTCCCGTTCAGGGATCAGAATGTCAGTACCAGAGAATAGGATAATAACAAAAGGAACAGAATATAAATACATAGCATGCTTTACAGTCACTTAAATTAATATTCAACTCACAATCTGATATCTCTGGAAAATGTTGTCACTATTTGGGATTCACAGTACCATTAACTCACCTTTACCTAACAGGTCCAAATTGCAAGCTTAGACCTTTTTACCTCTTAGTTCTTTATATTAAGCGTGCCTGACAAAGGGGTTAATTTAGCCTAGAAAGCCATTAAGGTTTTGCTTTAATTCAATGTTTTTACTCTAATGATTGACTTGTGTATTAACAGAGACATTGTTGTCTAGTTAACCAATGCCTTCTTTCGGCTGTGCCCAGTAGACCGTTAGTTGCATTGGCCAGTGCCCAGAAGTACCCACCAAAGACTCGTTGAGACGGCAGTATTCCCTGTACCCACATTTTGTCAGCTGTAGGATGACGTGCATAGGCTTTAAAAAAAAAAAAAAAAGTTTTGTAACGAATACCATAGCATCAGATACTCTGTCCTGTCCAGTATCCTGCTGTTAAAAAAGAATCTTCCCAGAGGACAAGCTAAAGGGAACCTGTACGGTCTCTAGAAGTCTGAAGAAGAGAATAGGGTTCCTGACAATGAATCAAAATGGTGGCTGCAAGTGGAGATCCTCTTCCTGTCTCCTTCTCCTGAAGTAGATTTTGTCACAGAGAAAGCCTGTTACCCACTTTGATGCTGGATGCTAATGAAAACCTGTGCTGCATTCTATAGGAAGATAGGGAATGCAGACATTAGGGACAAGTATGATTACACCTTTAAAGGGGATCCCAAAGCCCAGTGTGTCATGGCACAAAATGGTGATCAAATAGATTAATGCATATTTATAATATATGTTAATTATATGAAACGGAGTATAAGCAGGCCATGTTCTTAGAGCGCACAGCCATAAGAAATCAATGTATTCTTTCCTATCTGCCACAGAGAGGTTGTAGAGACCATATACTCATAATCTGTCTCTAGTTTTATACTATTTCATTGTAGTCAGTGTGTTATACTCTTACAATTGCTGAAAACAACATGGTTAGTCCAATGCAAAATGCTGTTCAAGCATAACATCCTAGGTATATAGATTTAAAGCAGCGGTTCTCAACCTGGGAGTCGCGAAGCCATCCCACGGGGGTCGAGAACCGCTCCGACACCCGAAAGCGCCCGCAGGAACCCTTCTTATAAGGGTTCCTGTGGGGTGACGTCGGCCGCAAACGTCCCCACGTGACGCGTGACGTGATGACGTTTCGGCCAAACGTCACCATGTGGCGCGCGTACGTCATGACGTTTCGGCCAAACGTCACCACGTGGCGCGCGTACGTCATGACGTTCGGCCAAAACGTCATCACGAGCGGCGCGGTGAAGTTAGCACCGGGGGTCACCACCCCCAAAAGGTTCAGAACCGCTGGTTTAAAGTATACCTGTCACCTCAAAACTCTAGTACTAATTTTGGTTGTACTAATGAAATAAACATTTTTGTAATATATATGTATTTTAAAAAATGTACCTTTATACAATCATTTCTCTCTGTCATCTTCCCTGTCAGTCTGACTTTTCTTTTCTGAGTTGGGTTGGGTGTGGTTAAAAGATTGGCATTATAGGTTCTGCAATCAGATCCCTTAAATCACGATCTAGTAGGGATCTGATTGGAGGAGTTATAATATCAGTCACCATTTAGACCAGGGGTCAGCAACCTATGGCTCTTGAGCCAGATGTGGCTCTTTTGATGGCTGCATCTGGCTCTTTGACTGTAACAAGCGGTGCTCACATGTAAGCACTGCTCGTTACAGTCTGCCGGCTAATCCCCAGCAAGTGCTGTAGAGAAAAAACTCTCTCGCCGCTTCTGGATTGCTAGCCAATCTGGAGCCACTGACGTCACAGCGCTTCCAGGTAGCTAGCCGATCTGGAGTCGTTGATGTCACTCATGATGTCAGCAGCTCCAGATTCAAAAGGGCTGAGCAGAGCCGCACTATATGGCTCTCTCAACTGAAAAGGTTGCCGACCCCTGATTTAGACCCTCCCAACCTGACTCGAAAAAAAAAAGATAGGCTGACAGGGAAGATGACAGAGAGAAATGCTGTGTAAAGGTATATATTTACAAAATGTTTATTTCATTAGTGAAACCTAAATTAGTACTAGAGTTTTGAGGTGACAGGTAAACTTTAAATGAAAAATGCAGTACAGTTCGTACAATATGCCAGCTCATAATAAAAATATATTTTCTATCTAGTCACAATTTAAAAAAATAAAACCAATATGCTCCTATTCTTACTTCTAAATACATAAATGCCATCCAACTTCTGTCTGGGAGCAGAGCTGTTCAACCTATAAAAAAAAAAAAAAAATTCATTTGTTCAGCTTTGCACCTCCAGCTATTGTTGAACAGTGCACTAAAAGGGGATTTTTATTTTTGGGTGTTACTGGTCCTTTAACAGAAAAAAAACATGGCCTGCAACTAAGAAATAAAACAAACTCGCATTAATGCAATTAAGTTTTTCATCTTCAAAAACATTTTTTTTACCAGGACTGTGTAAGAATAATTGCTATGTCAAGCCAAATAGGATTGCTTTCTTGCTTTTGTGTGAATCGTTCTTTAACAAAATCCAGAAAGCTAAAACAACTGAAGATTGTCAGCCCTCAACCTGTTCTTCCTGTTGTTGAAGCCATATATGATAGATATACATCTGGTTAGCTCACACCATTCAAGCCACAGGTTTCATGTTTAATCTACATATTGCCCAAATAATCAGGATGATTTATGAATTTATAAACAATACATTAATATGTATTACATAATGTATTTATAAACATACATTAAATCTGGTATGTTTTATTTAAAAGTACACTCACAAAAGTCAACACTGACTCCTTTTCATGTATATATTGTATACATTTATTAATATTAAGCCACATTGTATATGCAGTGCATTGCAGTACATGGGAAGCAATCAGGGGAATTCATCAACAGTCGCAATTCTTTAAAGCAGTGTTTCCCAAACTTTTTTTTCCGTGGCCCGGTTATTTTTGTGCTTATCCTTCGTGATCCGGCATTTAATTTTAGTGGGTCACGAAGGATAAGCACTAAAATAACCAGGTCACGAGAGTGCTGCTCATGAATATTCATGAGCGGCGCTCTCATAACCCGGCATTTTAGTTTTGTGGCCCGGTACCGGGTCGCGACCCGGCATTTGGGAAACACTGCTTTAAAGAGTTCTAGTAACCCATAGCAACCAATCAGCAGTCAGCATTCTCTGGTATATGGAAGCAAGAATAATGAAAGCTAACTTCTGAATGGTTTCTTTAGGTTGGACCTCTGTAAAAATTGCCCCTACTAGTGAATAACCCTGAATGTGTTAAGTAAATAAAAAAAACAGGAGTACATAAGTGGGTGTTTATGGTATTGCCAAAATAATGTTCCAGTTTAGTTTGTCCTTACCCTTTGCTAACTGAACACTAACTTAATTTAGCGGTGTATATACTAACAGCACAGAAAGAATTATTGTAGTATATTCCATAGTGCTGAACCCAAGGGAAATTCCAGTCTATACAGCACTGTTATACAACATTA
This sequence comes from Pipa parva, assembly GCA_019650415.1. Lineage (NCBI taxonomy): Eukaryota > Metazoa > Chordata > Amphibia > Anura > Pipidae > Pipa > Pipa parva. The sequence continues at coordinate 6,362 of WMED01003767.1, forward strand.
CTGTACTAACCTAAATAACACTTCTTATTCCAAAACAGTCCAAAATATGCAATACATTTTGTTGTGACCCAGCACCTACATTAGACTCCACCCAGCACTAAGTACGGTCTATTTTCACATACAAATAATGAAAACCATATAGCAGAGGTCTCCTTTGCTTGCTGATTGCCTAATTATAACTATAAAATCCCTGTGTGTGCTAGGAAATCTCATCGAAATTCAGTAATATGTGATGCGCAGTGATGAACAGAGGCGCAAATATCTTATTTATTGATTATCAGTTTCCTTCCAGATAGCTTTCATATAAACTCACATATATATGTTGGGATATACAAACATGTAGCACCTATTTAGATATACATTGTTATTCACACAGCCACAGCAATAACTGCACATGTACACCCAAACAAGCAATCTTTAATCCACCCAAACACATCATCAGGGACCTCTATTAAAAAGGGTTGGAGCCGTTTGCAGGAAGTCATTGCCCAAATAGACAGACAGTCTTTGAGAAAAGAGCACAGTAAGAACAGCAAGAGTTTTGTATTAAATTAACAGACCTTTCTATGTGCAGCCCCTCACAGAAATAACAGAGAACAACCCATGTTCTAACAGAATGGCACATTCACTGATTGAGCACAACTCCATGCCTTGCTGTAAGCCTGGAAGGTCAGAGACAGTAAAATAGACAGCTACATTAATTAAGGTAAAGAAAAATGCAAATGACCAAGGTCATAGAAGCAGTGACACGTAGAAGAAACAGTTATTCACATGGCAGACAATAGAGGGAATCACAAAATAATTTTTTTTACTAATTGAGACCCCTCCCCATCAACCTCACACTTCTAACTCTCACATACTTTGACCTGGAGAGTTATAAAAAGGCAACGTTAGTTAAGTAATAATAGTCAACCCAGGAAGAAAGAGGTGTTACCTTATGACCAATCATCTGGTGCCTTATTAAGAAGAATGTAGGTTGTACACCAAAAAGCCACGATTGTTGCATGCTCCCATCAAGGGCAACATACAAAGTCATCCCTCAATCGGGTCTGGCGCAGATTTCAATTGCCTATACTATCTCCCATACATTTACATAATCTATCTACCCCAGCTGCCAGCTTCACTTGTAGAAAAGGTTTCACTTCTTTTCCTCTACTCTTAAAGGGTCCGTAACACCAAAGATAAAAATTCCCATTTCCTATGCTATGCATTGCTGTGTTATCACACAAACACAAGAATGTGCCTTGCAGCGCTGAGGTCCTCGTTTCAATTCCACCCTGGACTTCCTCTGCATGGAGTTTGTATGTTCTTCCTGCACTTGTGTGGGTTTCCTTCGGGCACTCCAGTTTCCTCCCACAATCAAAAAAACATTCATCTGTGTGTGTGTGAAAAATAGGGAAAATTAGATTGTAAGCTCCATGGGGCAGGGACTGAAGTGAATGATGAATCTTTGTAAACCGCTGTGTAAAATAGTAGCGCTATATAAGAACTAATAAATAATAATAATAATGTAACTAAATAATAAATCAGTTTCAAAATATATTATGTAGCATGGACATAATTCCTGCCCCTTGCCCCATTATGCTTTTCCATAAAGACTTGTGCCCCCCAATGCTGGGGGAGGATCCTCTACTGTTGTGGTGAGCCACTTTGACCCTGTTTATAGAAATACTTTGTATGGAAACAGACAAGGACAGCCAGAAACAATAGACAGCAATAAAAAAACTGCAGGAGGTGATTGCTGAGAGTCAAGACAAGCAGGGTGTTATAGAAAACAAACAAGGACAACAAAGGTTTATGGGAAAAAGACAAGGGCCAAAGGTCTTCATGTGGGAGAGGGAAAATTAGCACAAGATAACTGGTGAGAGACAGAGACAACAGGGGAAAGACAAAGGAAGCAAGAGGTTTTGGGTGAAAGGCAAGGGTAGCAGGAGACTTAGGCTATGTGCACATGGGTTTTCAATACACATTACACACTCCGCATTGTTGTGCTTTGCTGAACTCATATGCTTCTGTGTGGGTGAGACCTACATTTGGAGCAATGAGATCAATTTTTATAAGGGCAGCAGAAGTATTGGTGAACGGCAAGTAGAGACATATTGGTTACATACAAACATAATGGGGGTAATGGGAAAGACAAGTGCAGTAGGTTATTATTGATTCATCACAAAGGGAGCATGGTTTACAGCAAGCGTGGGCAATTATTTTTGCCATTGGGCCGCGTGAATGGCCCGGATGGCTTCCGAGGGGCATGTCTAGAGTGCTGACGCCTACAGTGGCTGGCCACGCCCCCTGTTTTTACATCCTCATGCAGTAAGGTTGGAGACATCTGAAGGGCCGGATGCAGCCCACGGGCCGTAGTTTGCCCACCCCTGGTTTACAGCCATACATAAAGTGATAGTGTACAGCCTAGTCCAAGTAGAGTGTAGCAACGTGTTAGCCATAGATATAAGCAGAGACAATTCGACTTATCTCCGCTTACTGCAAGTGAAACATATACCGTTATCCTTCTTTATTTTCTAAAATGTATTATGATAATCTTTTTTACTCTTCTCTATATATTTCTTTAGTTCATTCCCACGCCTTGCTATTCCTCCTTACCATTCACATCTGATAATAACCTGTTCCCAGTTCTTTCCCTGTCTCTTTACTCACCCTTCTGTGCTATTTTCCACCTCCTACCCAGCAAACCTGACATGCATTTCTAAAGGTCTCCATACTTTACTAACCTGTGCTCTACCAAACACTATCCTTCTGGTTTACCTTGATGGGGCAATCTGTTCCAGTGCAGACTATAGGCCAATATGTCATTCCCATTGCTAATTTACCATGAGCTACAACATGTAAAGTAAACTGGCTGCTCATTCAACTATCGCTTGTTTGCATATTTACCTGAGTAGTTCAGCAGCTGTATCTCTGAAGCACCATTCTTTGGAAACAAAATGTATAACAGTTACAATTTAGTTGCTTCTATTATGCCCCCCCTTTTTTTAAAAAAAAAAAAACCCTGAAAATGTAATAAGGCACAACTACATATTGCTGATAATGTTATGTTTTCATATTTTTTCCCCATAATACACCAGCTAAGAGCCGTCAGCAGAAAAAATTAGAGCAAGACTACGTAACTGTTTGTTGACCCTTTAATATAACAGAAAACCCGAGGCATTAACATTAATAGAACCAGTAAACATCAGCCAAGGCAGGTCATGATATTTTTTTCTCCGCTCCGCTAACCCTATTCATTTCCAGAACATTCTGACATGCCCATAGCCTCTAACACTTCACTGGGAATAATGTAGTGATGTAATGTTCATGAAAATCAAATTTCATATGCATCACATTTATCTTTGGCAGGGAAAGGATTAAATCTGGAACATGTTCTGGCCTGAGCTACCTCCAGCCAGATATAATAATCACTTAGACATCTGCAGTGCAGACAAGCCAGTTTTCAGGGAAGGGAGATAAGAGAGTGTAAGTGAAAGGCTAACAGGAGAGAGTACAGAATCACAGAATATTAGTGGCAGCAACTGCTAGGGGGGAATGCAACAATAGTTATATGGGCACAGGCTATTTGTTGGACAAAGTAATACTAAAATGGAAGAATAATTTCCTATTTTTATTTTATTGTACAGGTTATCATTGTCTTCCACTTTGATATCTACACCAATACAAGATCATAAGGACCTTTTCTGACAAAAAAAAAAAAAAAATTGAAATTGGGGAAAAAAAAAACCCCAAAGATTCAAAGACATCATGACAGATGAGATGACTTCTAGGACTCTGGGTTAGCAATCCCTGGAATGAGGCCTCCAGGACAGCGTCATGGTGACACAGGGAGCTGAGTCTAACAGGACCGGAAATCATGACAACTATTTGGGGCCTTGTAACTTGGGCCTTCACTCTTACTGCAGCCAGAACTATAAACTGCGGGAAAGCCAAGGGACTTGGAGAGCGTTCAAAAGGTGAGTGATGAAATCTTGGTCATGTGGTGAGTCAGCTGTGATATTCCTAAATCCCCTAATACCAAAAGATTAAAGCACTGATATAAATCAACATCGCATACTTCTATGGTGCCGTTTTATGAAGTACTTTAGGCAGTAATCATATCCCTATCACATTCATCCTGGAAAGAACGTAATAGCAGCATTAAGAAGGATCTGTGCTCCACTGAGACTCGATATTTCCCACCTAAGGTTATAAAGTTATTAAATTGTACACCCTCTCCTTAACCTCTTCAACTTTGGACACATATGCACATGTTTTGGGGCTGATGTACTAACACAAATGAAAAATCATACATATGCTAACCCCTACTTAACCTTTCTCACATTTGGAGATGTTTCCACATATTTTGCAATCTAGCCGAAAAATCTAATGAAACTTTGCGAAAGAAACTAAACTGCTGCTTGTGGTTCCATAATTGATCATTTTCCAGTAACAGAAAATAGATCAGCATAAATGACAAACTCGTATAGAATTAATTAAAAAAAAGAGTGTAAGATTCATTTTAATTTTGGTAAAATAGACACTGGCTTGTTGAGTAAGAATGCAATTTAGTTGGCATGTGAAAAAGTAATTACCACGGATAGCATGAAAGGCACAAGGCAATTACATTCTTTATATTTTTGTTTCCTTTCATTTATTGCTGTGTTCACAGCTGTCCCTTATTGTGCCTTCTCAGTTTGATATGCTTTAGAATTGTGTTGCTTGGCAAACCTCACAGACTGCTAAAGTGGGAAACAGGATGTACAATCTAATTATTAAATCATAATCATTTACTTGGTTGAGGAGGGAGCCATTTCGCTCTCTCCTCCAGCGGCTACAATTTTTTTGCAAGCCACAAAGGGGGAGGAGCTCACTCCCTCGACCACAAGACCAGCAGACGGCCAATCAGAAGAGGCGTCGGAGGTCATGGGCGGGGCTTATGAGTTGCGCTCCGAGCCACAGCAAGGCAGCTAAAGAGGCGCACTTTGCCGACCACTGATTTAGGGAATGAAAAAGTGAAAACTATTGTTTTCATTTTTCTTTCACCAGCGCAACCACCGCTATTCCCGCAGGGAAAAAGCTCTTCCTACTGAAAACTTTTTGTGTTTAGGTTTTCATGCTTTTAAAAACATACTGTGCCTCACTGAATAAAGGGTAAATTCACCTTGCTACAATTTGCATCCCCAAAATAATCACGGGTGTGCAATGTTTGGTATAGTCAGCCACATAGAAGTAGAATACAGAACCCTGCCATTAGCCCCCTAATTCGCCAGTCTGAAGTGGTAAAGTCAAACAGGTGAATTCGGAGCAGTTCCCCTAGTCGCATTCACTCCTTCAACACACTCCTCCGCTTAGTCAATAGTAGAAGTACCTGTGCATGCGCACAGAAAGTGATGCAAAGTGTTCCACAAGATTGTGACTTGTGTAGTCATAGTTGCCCGAAATGGTCGCATATTCACCACATTGCAAGAGTTTGCTTAATAAGGGAATATGGGGAAGTGGTAAATAGATGTGATTTCATAGATTATACATGACTATTTGGTCTTTTGTCAATGAGGTTCACTCTTTTGATGCACTCCATGAATGGTTGCTTGCTACAGTTAAGTTTCTTGTCAACTAAACTTCCCAGATCTGTTTCCATGTCTGTTTTGCCCAGTGTTTTCCCATTTAATTTACACATGCATTTTCCCGTCCCATATGCATAACCTTACATTTATCAGTGTTAAACTTAATTTGCCACTTTTTTGCCCAAGCCTTCAACGTATTAAGATCCATCTGTAATAAAATACTCTCTTCCTTTGTATTAACTACTTTACAAAGTTTAGTATCATCTGCAAAATTTGAACTTTGACTATGTAATCCCTCAGCGAGGTCATATACTGAAGAGGGCCCAAAACTGACCCCTGGGGTTCACCACTATTAACAATAACCCAGTGTATTTACCATTAATAACCACTCTCTATTTTCTATCACTGAGCCAGTTACTAATTGATTTTATGTACCAGCCTTTTATGTGTCATAGTTTCAAATGCTTTTGAAAAATAAAGGTAAATGACATCCACTGACTTCTCCCCCTCCACCTCTCCATCCAGTCTATAATGGACCTCCTCACAAAAGCTGATTAGATTTATTTGTCAGGATCGATTTCTCATAAACCCATGTTGATATGGAGTTATACATTTTTTCATGTTAAGGTACTCCAGGATAGCATCCCTTATAAACCCTTCAAACATTTTACCCACAATAGAAGTTAAACTTACAGGTCTATAGTTTTCAGGCTCACACTTTGACCTTTTTGAATACAGAGACCTCATTTTCTAGGAGCCAGTCCTGTGGAACAGTCCCTAAATATTAAAAATAATGGTCTATCTATGGCTGTACTTAACACTGCCATTTTTTTCTGTTTGCTTTCTTTAAAAAATTGAGAGGCGATGAGATGGGATCCTAAACTGCTGGCAGATAAAGAGTTTACCTATTAGTTCTGCATTAGGGCTCCATTTCATCCTCTAGAAACTAACTAACCAGAAACAAGCTAACCATATAATCCCTTTAAGCAGTTGGACTTGAGTGTGGCATTGTAGCTATGTGCTGGAACCTTCATTGCCCTGCAGAATACATTTCAAAACTGCCCCCTGTTGAAGTGATCATCTAGTATTTCATTATCCTATTTAGTGTGGTGATGAAGCTCTTTGCTGAAGATAACCATGCGTTATGCAGATAAATACTTTACTTATTAGCCATATAAGCTATATATTTTATATTGATAAATATGATCTGGTAGGAACATTCCTTCAATATCTATAAAATAACTAGGATGTAGTGCATCATCATGGAAATAAACTACATAGCTGGGTAGAAAATTATTACAACCAATATTATACAAGATTACTTACCAAGATTTTAGATGTCTAGCTCCAGTTACTTTACACATACCTTTCAAGTTTCCAGGCCCCCCCCCCCCCCCCCCCCCCCCCCCCCCTCGTGATACAGTACCATCTGCCCCTGGCAGTGATATCACCAGCACACTGCCTATTTATTCCTAATTGTCTGTGCACTTGTGACATCAGGTAGAGAGGTTGGGGAAGGATTGGGGGACTGAGACCTGAGGACAGGGATGGAGTCTGGGACACTTGGGAGGTGTGCTTTATAGGCACCGGTCTTCACTTTTGTCAGACACCTTTAAGCTGGTATAATAAACCGTATGTATGATGTACAATATTTCTAGCTTAAAACTTTCTCATACTTTCTTTGTTCTTTAAGCCAATTGCTTGGTTTTTGTGGTCAAACTTCAAATGTTTGGGATGATTGTTTTTTGGTTGCTTTGCACGTGGCAACTGGAATATTTCTTAGGTGGGGCAAAAACTCCCTATACCTTTTTTACTGGTCACATTAAGTCATGCAGACTGTGCTGAAAGATGCACTGTAAATACATAAATAAGATTAGTACTGTTAGTAGTCAGTATATTTTATTTATATGTACTGTTTGTCTTCATCTCAGAAAACAAAAGGCATTTAATCAATGTAATTTTACAAAAAAAAAATGAAAATCAAACAGTTCCCAAAGGCCCTAAATTTTCCAATAACAAATTCCAGATGCTAAAAACTCAAACAGGTGTGAGTTGTAGCACCCAAGATTATTTATTGATGTTATTTATATAGCACAGATAGATCACTGTGCTGTACAGAAATTAGTCACTCCCTAGATTTCTTATGAAGCTTACATTCTAATTTCCCTGCACAATCACATACAGAGAGAGAGAGACGAGGAAAAGCTTGGTCAGACTTCAATTTTTCTCCCACACAAAAGTACCCAAACAAGCACATAGGTAACATACAGACACCAGCCCCCAGTACTGCAGGGCAACAATGCTAATCAAACTGCCACCCCACCATAGCTAAGTGATTCTTACAGGAGAGTTTGGAAATGAACTGTTCCATCCGGGCCAGGGAAGGTCTGTTGTACTATAAAAACTCCGCTCCAGATTTGTCATAACAACCTCCTTCTTAACTCCTGACTGAAGCAGTTAGGGGGCTTATTGCTTAAAGTGAGAATTCAACTGTCATCGAATTCCCATAGTAAATCCACGGCCGCGACAATTTTTCCATTGTAAAGTTGCGACTGCTACAATATTCTTGTTATAAAGACGCAACTGTGACAGTAGCAATGTCTTTACCTGGTGAATTCGCACCTTTTACGCAACAATTTGGATTTTAGCAAATAACCCCCTTCATTTCCATTTTTTTCGTTCCTGGGAACTTCTCTCTCATATGGTGAAATATTTTTACTCTTTCGCTTGTTTCTCAGATGAAAATTGGGTGAAAATGTAGAAAAGTATGTTTTCAACCTTTGTGCCTGTTTTCCACCCAATTTTTGAGCAAAAAATTCAGAAAAATGAGGGCGTACAGGTTGAAAACATACTTTTCTACCTTTTCACCCAATTTTCATCCGAGAAACAGGCAAAAGAGTAAGAAAAAATAGTTAAATTTCGCCATATGAGAGAGAAGTTCCCAGGTAGGAAAAACTGGAGTGTGGATTATAGTTGTTTGCTTTGAGATGTCCCGTGTGCTGTCTGTTTCACAGTATAACAATGATAAGAAACAAGCAAAAAAACAATAGCCAACGCATGCCAGAATATAGACATAAACTTACTAGCCTTAAATTACAAATCCTATAAAATAATAAAGATTTTTTTAAGAAAAAACATAAGCACCCTTACAGTTTCCCCTTCCAATATGTGCAGCAGCCAGTAGGGCACATGTAAGAAAAGCAAGTATGGGTAAAGTACATAATATAGTTCTCGTACATTCAACTTGAAGGACAGCAAAAAACTGCACATGCTCAGGAAGCTTCTAAAGATTGGAAATGGAAAACAAGCCTATACAAGGGCAACCACTGGATCTTTCTTCCTTTTAGTGCACTAAAGGCTATCCCATTAAATCTGTGAAGAAAATCAAATTGTAACTTAGGAATAATGGCAATTTTAATTGAAAATATGCATTCAAACCACAGCAGTGCCACTTAAAAATATCCACTCATGACAGGATGGAAAGATCCCTTGCATGTTTTCCCGCCAACAAAACACTTTGGTTTTATGATAACTAGCCCTTTCTATACACTGCTACAGTTCATACACTTTGGTCCTCTATTGTCTAAGCTCAGTTTAATATTGTGCTTGACATGGTGCCTTGTAATTCAGCCCAAGTCACTGCATCGTTGGGATGACAGCAGCCAGTGAAGTCCTCTCCTCTGACCCAGCAGATTTCCTCTTCAGTCTGAGCCATTATGAGATCGCATTCCCGGCACAGGTTGACCAGAGTGGGAAATTCCTGACCTACGATATCCGTCAAGCCCCTCCCAGTTACAGGCGGCCGAGGAGAAGTCTTTCTGAGGAGACAGAGCGACAACTCTTCTACCGTCTGCAAGCACAAAGTTCCAGCTTCCTGCTTAATCTAACCTTGCAGACTGAGCTTCTAGGACAGCACTTTACTGTAGAATACTGGAAGAGTGGGGGTCTGGATTGGAAGCATGAACTGTATGAGGACTGCCACTATGTGGGCCACATTCAGGACCAGCAGCTCAGCTCGAGAGTGGCCATCAGCAACTGCAATGGCTTGGTGAGGAGAGGGTTTAAATGTAGTGGTGTCAATGGGTTAATTTAATAATGGTTAGTAACATTATGTTAGAAAGTACAGGCAGAACGTTTTTGTTGTTGCACTTGTAGACTAAATTGTAGACATTTTCTGATTTGATGCTTTTTATGGGTTAGTATTAGACAAATGGTTAATTCCAGTCTATTGTAACCTATAATCTATTATCTACTATGTATCTGAAGTTTAAAGTGACTTTAAAGATGGTTAAATTCCCAATAGATTAGAACAAAGACAGAAGCAACTGTTAAGCGTGAAGTTTACTATGAATTTATTTTTCCTTTTCACTGTAAACAGCTTCTTGTTTTCCACTTCAGCTCGGAGTAATCATATCAGGGGAGGAGGAATATCTCATTGAACCATTACCCTTGGGGAGCAATCTCACCCTCAAAGGTGAGGGAACTCCTCATGTGGTTTACAAGAGATCATCTTTGCAGAGACAACACCTGGATGCAGCCTGTGGGGTTATAGGTAAGTTAACTATTGACTTTTAAGTTTGAATCATAATCGCGTCTGGAAAACAGTTGCTGTATTTGTTTTGCTAAACATATAAATTGATTTCTCTATTAAAACTATTTGCACTGATGTATATGTTGGGTATAAATTGTTTTATATTTAAATGTAGGTGTTATAGAAGGTTATTCAACTATTATGTTAGCCTTATGTTTATAAAATCTAGTAATTAGCATAAATAAAGTTCCTCCATATCATTCAGTATATACTGATATATTTCTAATTCAGTGTCCCCAAGCTACAAAACTTTAAGGATTGCTGTAACTGCATGTGTCATTAATATTCTATTCAAATATGCTAGTGTTTATGCCTAAAAGTCAAGCTGATTAAACCACTGATTCTATTATGTTTTGAACAATAAAAGGCAAGTGTTTTTTGAATTTTTCTAGATGACAAGCCATGGAAAGACCGCCATTGGTGGATGCGAAATCCAAGGCCACCTCCCCTTCGTCCAAGTTCCAACCAGACACAACAAGGGCCTTATCCTCTTAAGAGGTCTGTTAGCACAGAACGATATGTAGAAACCTTGGTTGTTGCAGATAAAATGATGATTGGCTATCATGGGCGGCGAGACATTGAACAGTACATCCTGGCTATCATGAACATTGTAAGTGTTACAACTTACCCATTACCTCTTTTGTTGTTTTTTTTTTATTATTATTTTTCTTTTGGTAACAAATTGTAAATGAGGAGCATGTTAGTTCTAGAGATTGGAGATACCTAGATTTGATAGTCATATAGCAGTGTTTTAAGACTTGTCTTTTTTTGTTTTCTGGAGGTCAGGTTGCCAAACTTTTCCAGGACTCGAGTCTGGGGAACATTGTCAACATCATGGTGACACGTCTAATCCTCTTGACTGAGGACCAGGTAAGATACCTTCACTAACAGAAAATTAATCTCCTGCAAATTTTATGCTACTGTATCCATTTCTGCTGTTTAAATACCTTCTAACAACATGATTTCAATTAACGCTACCTTAAAAAATTCTATACTATCTCATCCCTAAACAATTTGATATTTTTGCTTTACAATACTGTATTTATGTCTCTTTACTATAGTTTTTCTACCATATAGAATAATTTATATTTAATTATTGATGTGATTCAACAGCCAACACTGGAGATAAACCATCATGCAGGGAAGTCCTTGGACAGCTTCTGCCGTTGGCAAAAGTCCATTGTAAGTCGCAATGGCAATGCAATTTCTGAGAGTGGCATTGCTGACCATGATACAGCAGTTCTTATAACAAGGTACAGTTAGTTGAAAATGAGTGAAACTACAAAAATCTTCCAGCTAAGAAAATGTTAGTAAACTAAAACCATGATGAAAATTTATCAACAGGGCAATTAAGCCATAGCAACCTATTAGAGGTTAGCATTAAATTGTATAAAGCAACAAAACGTATGAAAGCAAACTTCTGATTGGTTCCTCTAGTTACTAGCCCTCAGTTGCAACTTTTGTTGGTCAAAATGTATTCTTATCCATTTTTCCTTAAAATAATGCTGAATTGCTGATGTGTCATACTAAAAAAAAGATTTTTAGTCTCTCTTTTTGTCAGTAATGGTGACACAACAGCCAATCCTATTGACACAAATCCATTTTTATTATAGACAGACAAACACTTTAAAAAGATAAATTTACAGATGGACAAAACATGCAGACACATAGGCAGAGAGATAGCAAAGACAACAATTCTTCAAAATAATAATAATAAATAAACTTTAAATATATAAAAAAAATGTGAAAACAATAATAAATGTGAAAATAGATTAATTATCTCTTACAGGTATGACATCTGCATTTACAAAAACAAGCCATGTGGAACACTAGGTGAGAGTTTACACTTTTAATTACTTGGCAGTAACATGGACAGTCACATCCTTAATTGTCTTTTTCCTGTTCTTAAGGTTTTAGTCTACGGTCACAAGGGTGGCAATAAGCATGATTTTATCTCAAACAGTTTGCTCCAGTGAGCAAGTTACCCTCACCTGTGAAGGGCATGCTTTAGGCTGGCTAATGGAAAGGCTGGTAATCTAAAAATAATATGTTCTTCCTTCAGCTTTGTGCGCAAGGTAATGAGAAACTTGCTGGCTTTGTCCTACTGAAATGCATTTCCTTACATTTAAAATATCCAAGCATCGCTTCATATAATGTAATGTTGAGATAATCCTATGATATCTTCACAGAGATATTTATTATAATTGTTGGTACAAATTGTCCATAAAAGGTTTGAACTGTTTTTTCCTACTCAGGTTTGGCACCTGTTGGGGGGATGTGTGAGAGAGAGAGAAGCTGCAGTATTAATGAAGATATTGGTCTAGCAACTGCTTTCACTATTGCACACGAGGTGGGACACACGTGAGTAATTTAGTAGAACTAAAGTTTCCTAATATATCACATTCATTTATTTAGCCTACATGTCTGCAACATAATAAACCTACAATATTCCCCTTCCAAACCACCTACTTGATTTTTCTGCATGAATAATTTCACAAGTACTTGACAGCCTTCATAGCATTTCAGCTCCACCTCCTGTTGAGAAAGCTGATGCCCTGGGAACAGGGCATCTACAGAGCATGTGTAAAATATATTTAAAATGTAATGGACCATACAAGATTTATATTAACAAGGATCCAATATAACAGCAGTGATATACTAGTTTAGGCATATGAGTTATAGTTAGAGTTCATTAGTTTAATGTACTTCATACACTACCAATCAAACCTACTCTGCTGAGTCTTGTCCCATTCAAAATGTTACTAGCTACCCTGTTTCCCCGAAAATAAGACACCTCCGAAAAATAAGACCTGGTGCAATTTTTTTCCAAGCTTAGAAATATAAGGCCTCCTCTGAAAATAAGACCTAGCTGCAGTAGAGTATGAGAAATATACCGTATCAGTACCGTGTCCCAAAAATAAGACATCCCCCAAAAATAAGACCTAGTGTGTCTTTAGTAGCAAAAAGTAATATAAGACCATGTCTTATTTTCAGGGAAACATGGTTTGTATATAGATATGGCAACATGATGAACTGACTAATTATTCAGAACACATTTTGACATTTTCAGAAGCTGATTTTTTTTTTTTTTCACACAAGTCCACATTTGTCCACAGAATTCAGTTGGAAATATGATAGAACTATGGATGGGCACTATGAATGATCTGTGGATAAGCACTTCCTTTCCACTCTATTCAGCTTCTAGGTTATACCCACTTGTCTCAGTCCAAGGTGATACTTCCAAAATGTCATAGGGTGACATACTGTAATTCTACGCCTCTGAATAGGTGGTGGGGTTTCTTCTAAAAGTAAATAATAAAGCAGTCTATGTAGGTTAAATACTTGGAAAGGTGAAGAGGAACGGTATTTGATAGAAATGTAATTGAATACTTCATGTCAACTTCTCTCGTAGCTGTAACAATGTAGACGTAAAGCATTACCAGTTTCCCTAGGAAGACTGCATTAATGTTGCTGTTTCTGTTCCCTAGTAAACAGTAATATGGCAAACGACAAGGACTCTCTCACTAGTTACACTAAAAAATCCCTTACTAGACTAAGCAGGCAAGTGTGATATAGACTGAGTAGCAGTTATTCACAAATCCTGGGACCTTGGGCTATTCTAGCAATCTTCAGACTCACAGGGCCCTAACTTATCAGTTATCTCTATTCCACATCATCTATAGATGGTTCGCTTGGTGATGGACCTTGAACTACAACAGTAACATGGTAACTGGTCTACATCCTTATTTTTCTCATGTGCTTCTCTTTCTAACATGTTCTCTGCTGGACAGATCCTTAGCTGCAGGCATATTTCATCACAAACAAAATGACATTTACTGTATATAGGAGGAGAAATCTGCCTCAATATGAAGACATACTAAGATCAGGTGGAACAGAATAAGCCAATAATAAAGGAATCTGGATTATTTAGGGCCATCCTTCTGCAAGTGATTAAATGAAGACATATAGCGAGGAATACATTACTAAATAACCTCCTGTTAACCTCTTTCTGTAGATTTGGTATGAATCATGATGGCATTGGCAATGGCTGTGGATCTCGAGGTCAGGAGACTGCTAAGCTCATGGCAGCACATATTACTATGAAGACCAATCCATTTGTCTGGTCAGCTTGCAGCAGAGACTATATCACCAGCTTCTTAGAGTAAGACACCTAGAGAAAAATATGTGTATTTGATGTTGCTAAAATATTTAGTTTTTGTTCTAAACCTTGTTTAGTAGAAGGTGAATGCTGATTCCTGATACTAAGGCCACAGTTAATAAACAAATCATTCTATAGGAATGATTTACTTTAACTTAGATTAAGGGGAAATGGTGACCGAGATTTTTTTTTTTTCAAATAACATTTATTTCCAACAAAATCCGTTACTATCTGAAAAAATACAAATTTTTACTTTGCTTTTTAGTTGCTATACTTCTTATAGTATAATTAGCTCTGTTGTATAGTCTACTACAGTATATATTACTTGTTTTAAAGTGCACCTGTCACCTCAAAACCAATACTGATTTAGGTTCTTCTAATGAAATAAATGTTTTGTACATATATAGTATGTATTTTAAAAAATGTGTCGGGTGGGTGGAACAAAATGATTGACATTATAGCTCCTCCAATCAGATCCCTTAAATCATGGTCTAGCAGCAGTCTGATTGGAGGAACTATAATGTCAATCATCATTTAGCCCTGCCCACCCAACACAGGAAAGAAAAGTCAGGCTGACAGGGAAGATGACAGAAACACTGTATAAAGGTCAATTTTTTAAAATATATATATATTTACAAAAATGTTTTTTTCATTAGTACAACCTAAATTAGCATTAGAGTTTTGAGATGACAGGTGCACTTTAAATTTAATTATATCATATCTGCTTTTTAAACTTGTAATAGACAAATTTGTGCATTTTATTAAAAACTTAATGCATTACTTTTTTTCCCTTTCCTTTTTAGTTCAGGGTTGGGTGTCTGCTTAAACAATGCTCCACCTCGTCAAGACTTTTTGTACCCCACCCAGGCTCCAGGACAAGCATATGATGCAGATGACCAATGCCGCTTTCAACATGGAGTTAAATCTCGCCAGTGTAAATATGGGGTAGAGTCCCTTCCTACTTTGTTTTTGTTCAATTTTATAAGAAATCATAAACCAGCAATGGAATTTATATTGAAGTT
>WMED01003768.1:258-15630 GCA_019650415.1 Pipa parva
TTACTGTAGATCCTATGTATTTTAAAATATGTAGTAATTAGAATATGTGAATCTACCATAATCCCTTGTATTGCCTCTGCACATTACCATCAACAACCATTGCTGTCCATCATACGTACTCACCATTATCAATGGGATTTCCCTTAATTAAACTACTCATCAGTCTTAAGCTGTTGGAACCATTCTACATGGGTCTCCCATGCATGGACATCTCCAGTCCACTTACCTATAAAAAGTTCCCCTGATATCCAGTGGGATTCTCTTGAAGCGAACCATTCATAACCCATTTTTTTTTTCATTATTTTCTAATGCTGATATTAAGGAAGCTACAATTTAGCTTAACAAAGTCAGAGAAAACGTAAATAATCTCTATGTCTTTGATTTTGAACCATCAATGTCCAACTACTACTTTCAATCTCATGTTTTCATTTTAACAACAATTTTCAAAGGCTAAGCATTCTGGAATCTTGGCATTGTGTGTACTTTCCTGGCATGGCACCATCATTTCTAGTTATGTCTGATATACGTGATATATGGGCTACAGTTGCTGCATTCTGGTGCTTCAGGCTATCTCTGGAAGTGGTACTGAAGAATTGCTTTATCTTTTTAAATGTTAGTGTTTATTTTCATATTGTTTGAAAGTAAAATACAAAGAATAATTCTTATTTCCTTACACCATTTAACAATTGTCATTCAGGTGAGGAATAAACCTGCTTGAGCCACACAGATGTTAATGTTTCAAACACTTGGGCCTTATTGACTAAAGTCTGAGTTCATCTGTAAAATTTATCTATTCGAGTCTCATCACCAAAATAGATGCAAATTCACTTCTCAGTGTTGAGTAAGTGGTGAATACACTTGTTGAATAGGCGGACAGTGGCGACTGCTGTTGAATGAGTAGTGTGGTGTAGTCAGGTGGATAGAAATAGGATGAGAAGTCATGTGGAGTGAGGCGAATACGAAGTGAAGGGCAGTGATGTCAGTCTCACTAACTGTATTGTGTGAATATTCAATCTATTTCTATGTCACCTTGTCCTTAGGTCATGTTATCACTTATTCTCAGTCACCATTCTCACTTTTGAATGAATAGTCACTCTACACAGTACTGTGTCCTGCCATCAACTCCCCAATTCATCAGCAACTTTTCACTGCAGAATAAACCTGTATTTATGACACTTGTAAATACTTGTGGAATGTATTTAGCTTTTTTTCTTATGAGATATTTTTACATCTCCCAAATAATATTAAATTTAGAATTAAAAAACGAAAAAAAAATATTATATGGTCATAGGTATAATCCAGTTATATTCTACTAAGTTCATTTTTATTAAATAAGTCAACCCTGGAATTGTTTTTTTTTTTTTTTTTGGTTTTGGTTTTGAAATTGAATTTAAAAATAATGAATTTTTAAAAAAAATCCAAAAACAACATTTTTATACATCTTTTGTCCTCATGAGACCAATGCAGTGTCTGAATTCTTATGGAGTTTATTGATCTTTTCTGTCATCTTATCTTCTGACGCAAGAAGGAGCTCTGGATGGGTCTATACCTTCACTCCTCTGTATTCATTCTGATTCCACTGCCACCAGACTTTAGTGGGAACTGTGAATCCTACATAATAGGGAACTGCCCATAGACTTGTATTGAAGATGAAGAAGGTTTTTGTTTTTTTTCAGCAATTAACCCCTTTGACTATGGCAGATCGAGAAAGAAGATGACAGTCTTACATGGACTACGCTGTGGCCAAAGATGGATGTCCTTCCATTGGATAATGCCATGGATGAAAGAGGACACCATGGGCCCATCCAGAAATACTTTAGGGGTCAGAAGGGAAGACATATAAAAAGGGAAGGACACATGTAAGACTGATTGTTTGCCACATCACTGTACTGCTGGGAATAGAGGAACACATTGCTACTGAGCTACTGACCAAAGGTTTAGCTCCTGTTGTAATTGAGAACATTCTTATGCAAGCTACGGAGTATGAGATGAAATATATCAGTAGTTTTGTCTCAGGTTGAATTAGTCAGGACCACCTATAAAGTGGACATACAGTATCTATCTGATGAATTTACTTGTCTTTATATTACTAAAATCAACAGTGCACTATTCTTAAAATGAAAAACTTCTTGACAAAATTAGTACAATTTGCCATTTAGTTTGCTAGAAAAAGTTTTGAGTAAAGCCTTGAAAAATCCATATTATTTGGCAGTATTTGAGGATGTTCTTAGCTTCATCAGTGCTGTCCAACATTCTCCATGCCAGGGACAGATTAGAAGCAGATGCCAAGGGTGAATCATAAAAAAAAAGAACTATTGCCATAAAAATAAAATGAATTAAGCTGTTTGGCAAGATAAGGGCTCTAAAAATCCATTGGAAAACCACATATGGCCGTCAGGTTTCTAGTTGGACAGATCTGATTGATAACATAGTCAGAACAGTTGTTTTAAATTGTGATTGTGGTTCAAATGAAGGGTTCACTCCCAAGATGAGCTGTAGCAATTCAGGAAAAATCTACTAAAGTAAATACAAGGAAATGTCCTCTAGATGCACATAAATCCTCGTCAAATGACCTCAAAAACTACTTTTTATACTCAAATGAGGCCAGGCAATTACTTTCTTGCCTACATTCTTCAGTGAAAGCATTATAGATTTGCTTATTTTAATTTCTTACTACTTTGCATATTATCTGATAACAAGGAAGATAATTTGATTTTAAGAAGTCTTCCAAGAACTAGTACTATACTTTAATTATTGGTGAGTTGGCAGGCTGCACCACAGGGACAGGAGAAAAGGACAAGTTTAAAATGGAATAAATTAGTGTATGACAGCCACATACCTTTCTGACTGCTAAGCCAAAATTAGAATTTAGTTCAGCTACATCTCTCACCAGAAAATTGGGCTTTGCTACAGAATGTCTTAACTCTTATATACTTCCTTGTACATTTCATTTTTGAAGCCTGAACATAGCTGATCTCTCTTCAATCTTATCAATGCTTTCTTAGAATGCATAGTAACTAGTAAGTGGGTACAGGAATAACTGTTGGCATTTCTAAAACCATACAAGATTTTACTGGTATTAAAGTCAATGAATTTAAGGAGATAATGCCCTAATATTGTACTGTTTACAAAGCAGTTAGTGCTACCAAATTCTACGGCTGTTTTAGTGCATAACAATTACTATTAGAAATGAGGGCCACCACTTTTCCAATGAGACTTAGCTGATAATGAAAATTAATTTACTGTATATTGCATTTAGATTAAGAACATATGTTCCTGTTTGCTGCCTTTTGTAGGTCACTGCGTTGGCTTGATCTAAGTTGTATATTGGGGTTTTAAGCCAACATGTAATACATGTAGTATAGCATAGATACTGTGTCTTATATATCTGTGCTCTTGTATTTCAGACCACTGTTCCCTGATACTGAGGTTGTCACAATGGACATTCAGTGATTACTGGGAGGTGATGCAGTTATTTACTTGTGTATATTAATTAAATGTAATATACATGTTAGTCCTGTTCAATTACTATTAAGGCTGAGGATGGGTAAGAATTGTTAACTGGAATTACTCCATATTATGGTATACATTTCTATATTTTGGATATAGTTCTTTTTTTTTAATATATTTGTCAGAATTTATAATGAATATACGCATTTGCACATTTTGTTGACTTCAATTTATCAAAAACATTGATGCATAGTAATGAACATAATAATGTTTGAGTGTTTTTATACAGAGTGAAGCTACAGTGTGGTTAGATGAACAGCTAAATATACAACATGATGAACTAAATTAAGATTAGTTTAAAAAAAACATTCTATTGTGAAAATGGTTTTTTGGGGTTTTTTTGTGTTCGCATATTTCATATGTAAATGATAATGGATTTTTGGAGGAAAATAGCTTTTCCTTGTCATTGTGTTTTCCTGAAGATTGAATTAAGATGAACATCTAAATTTGTGTCTGAAGTGGACATTTTCTATTACTGGAAAAAGAAAACTAATGCTAAACTCTAGTGAATTCTATGAAACAGCATGTTGTAACATTCACAGATAAATATAGAGTCAACTCATGCACACATAATTGAATCAGATAGTGTTGTAAACTTGGAGGATTCCAAGTTTTTTTTTATTTTTAGAATTTACAACTTCATAACTATGACAGGAGACCTGTTATATATAAGCAAATTGTATTATATGTAATCCATGAAAAAAGGCAAATAATCTGGGCTCATACTATGCTTATACAGGTCTTTTTAGGGTTCCAAATGCCCCAGCCATGGATGTCCACAGAAAAGTTTTAAAGTGGGTATGGCAGTAATATAATTATATCATCATCACGTCACCTGATAATGAAACAAGATGGTTTGTGCCGCCATATTGGGAATGACAGTGGCCATCCATTAGACAGAGGGGCACATCAGAAGCCTAGGACTCTGGGGGGGAGGCTATGAACCATGGCAGTCTTCCAAGGATAGGCACATTGAAATATTAGTTGGACAATAGGTGTGCGCTTCTCTCTACAGAGATTATATTTTGGACTTTATTGAGGTGAAGTGTTAAACCATATAGACAGATCAGGTTTAACTTAAACTCAATTAGACTAAAATGTTTACAGAGAGAGTTGTGGATTCATTTCATGGAGCTCTAAAATCGCACTATGCAGGTTCTTGTGCTTATAGGCCAAACTTTAAGTGGTGTTTCCCTTGGGTTCCATAATTCCAAAGAGGCAACATAGCTTGTTTGGATCAACGGCCATTTCCCTCCCTCCTCCAGCGGTGACAACTTTTGCGTGAGCCACAAAGGGGGAGGAGCGCACTTCTCCCGACCACATGACCTGCCGACGGCTAATTAGAAGAGGTGTCGGAGGTCAGGAGCGGGGTATCGGAGGTGCGTTCCAAGCCACAACAAGGCAGCTAAAGAGCTGCATATGGCTCACAAGCCGCACATTGCCAACCGCTGGGCTAGGGATATAAGGTATGCTTTAAAAAACATCTTCCATGTGACTGAAGGTCACAATTTCCTTTAAAACTATTCAGGTTTGTGCATGGGGCAAAACTATTATCCTTATCATTAACAATATAGTTAAAGACTGGTTGCTAGGTCATTTTGACTAATAGTATGATTATTACATTTATTATAGTTAAGAGCTATGGGCTTTTAGGTTCAGCTAAATTTATTGAATGCATGTCAAGATTATTTACTTCAGATAACATCTGTTTCCTTGATAACGTATTGTTTTTATGAATATCAGTACTTAGCTTTAAAATGAACAGAGGATATTTGTCTACCCTTACGTGTTAACATCTATTAACTATTTGCCTCAATTTACTAGGTCATTCTACATGCCTGTGCAGCCAATCTTACCGTTCAAATTTGTCCAGGCATGATTCTTAGTAATATTGATTGATAAAGTGCTGCAAATGAAACCATTTTCAGTTTCAAGCTGGGAAAAAAAACTGGATTGCAAGAAAATAACATGGGATCTTTCCACTCTTTAAAAAGAAACTATAAGTCATTAAACAAAATAGCCTTGAGTGAGAAATTGATTTAGAGTCTTAGAAATGAACTGACTTATAGAAATCTAAACTGCTATGATTTACTTTCTGAGCTTTCTTTTATTATTAACCTTCTGTTATATTTTGTTATCATTATGGATAAAATTCATATTAATATGTGTAGCGAACAGAACCAAACTGTGATACACTCATTTAATTAAAAGGATTATTTATTTAGACAATATGAGCGTGCATAGGCAACAGCTCCAACCAATGCATTTGCTGAATTTATGACTTTATTGTCCTAATGTAATAATAAGTAACAAATGGGACTGAGAAAGGTTATTCTCTGGACCACATCCAGGTTCTGTGTTTCAGTTTAGAAAAGCATGGGCCGGTGAATTTTTCTATCTGCATAATAGCCTGCCCTTAGCTTTCACTTTTCAGCTTCTTGTAGGAACTGCTGAGATGCAAAGGTAGGAATAGTTATGCTACTTATCAATCAGAAGGCCTACAAAAATTAACTTTAAAGGGGAACTAAAGGCTCCTACTTTCTAGTGGTTAGGGGTGTAGAATAACAATAGCAAGAGACTACTTCTTCTGCTATAATTGGACAGTTTCAGTAACAACAGTACTTATGTTTCAAAGTGTAGTACACCCCCAGGTAAAAAGTTCACTTTAAGCTAAGCAAATAGGGAGACTTTCTCTGCTTAGTCTAAAATGCTCCTGATGGGAATCCTGCTCGGAGGAAGCAGGTAGCATCTGAGTTGCACATTCTTTAGCTCAGAGATCGGCAACCTTTTTGGCTGAGAAAGCTATATATGTGCGGCTCTGCTCAGCCCTTTCACATAGGTGACGTCAGCGGCTCAGGATTGGCTAGCAACCTGGAAATCCTGAGAGGGCTTTGTCTCTACAGCGCTTGCCAGGAATTAGAAGGCAGACTAAGGAGCAGTGCTTGCATGTGAGCTCCTATAATTATGCAATAAAGACAACAAAGCAAATTTACTATCCCTACTCTCTAACCCTCTCTGCTCCAACCTCTCACTCTATAGATCTATTTGAAAGACAACCACCCTCTTCTCCCATGTCTTCAAATAGAATATCCTGTCATTATTAGAGGACAAGAACAAAACCGGACATAACACACACTGAAAACACATACGCAAATGTGTCAAATGTAATTATTCAATTTGCAATTGAAGCAAATTGTGTATCAAAAATATTATCAATTTTTTTTTTCTTTTTCTTCTTTATATATAAAAATGTAACAATAAGTTGTACACAGTTATGAACAAGGATTTGTACTCATTGCAATATAAAGTTCTAATGAAAAATAAAAAGATGGCATTTTTAATAAAAATGTGTTATATTCTTACTAAATGTAGAGCTGTGGAACCAAATGGTTTGGGAACCTGATCTCCTAATATCATTTTTTTACACTTTATTCCATTTTATATTAGATGTCATACACTATATATATACAGTGATACCTCGGTTCTCGAACACCTTTCGACCAAATCGGTATTCGACCAGGAAATTCGAGAAAATTTTGTCTTGGAATCCGAACAAATATTTGGAACTCGAACAGCCGAATGGCATTTTCAGCATCAATACAAGTCAATCTGCAATACAAGTCAATCTGCAATACAAGTCAATCTGTTTTGTTTCTCAACCGCACTTCCAGAACGAATTATGTTCGAGAACCGAGGTATCACTGTATAGTACTAATGCCAATAAACCAAAATAAAATGAGAATAGAAATGATCATATTCTTGTCATGCTATGGAAAAGAACACAGAAAAAAATCAAGGTCTCGAGCATGAATTCATGTTGTTTTGTTAAAACACCTAAATCAATGTTATTTAGTGCCCACTGTTTAAACATTTCCTATTCTCTCTTAGCCTTTTAAAATAATCAGCCAGGCATTCATAAATTGCTGAAATGCGTCATACAGTACACACTGAATATATGTCCCTCTAGTCATTTCACATATAATACATACTTGTTGATAAAAAAAAAATATGAAAAATTATAATGTCCTTAACAATTCCTAAACCTTTCTTCTCTCCAGCAAACTATCTTTTTATATGGGGCCAGGGCTTAACAATAATACTTGCAGTGTTTGCTGTCTGACTGATCTTTCATGTCTGCAGCAACCACTCTGCAGCCCGGCAGCAGCTGCTCCAAGTGCCCTGGCAGACAGAAGACACTCCACTGTACAGTGCAACAAAAGAACAGTTAACGTAGAAGGCCCCCTTCTAAAAGCTGAAACTGTCCCTATTAACCTACTGGTCTTGCCCTTTTATCTATTGGATAAGAGAGAGAGGAGAAGGAGAGAATTCATTTAAGAAAATATTTTCCTGTACCAGTAGTACAGTAGGGGTTTCATCACCAATAATGCAATGCTGAAGAAAAAACACCCAAAAAATCAAAGGAATTATGGGGGTAATAACATCCTTTTAAATGAACTTCTATAGGAACTGTGGGGGTCCTGAATACTCTGATTTATTCTTTGTCCATTTGAGGAGCTTAAGATTTGAAATGAAAATGGAATGTTCTTCTTTACCTACATAGTTCATTCTAGTTTAGTATGTAGACCCTAAGGGTTGACATCTCCCACACAGAAATGTCTCCATAAATCTCAGGTTAAGCAGTGCATGTATTAGAAATGCAGCAAGGCTCGGATGCACAAATATGACATTGGTATGTATGGGATGGCATTCTAGTGGAAATACTGAATTTATTTCCCATTCAGCCTTTAAAATTGCTTTTAAAGATAAGATTTCTCTGTGCATTTGGAAACCAGGGTAGTGACAGTCGCCAAGTCTTCAGGTAAACAACAGATAAGCAATCACATAAACATGCAATCTAAGCAGTCCTTCTTATATTTGAATTACTTTTGTATAATGATTTTGCCTTTTGTATACTGGTGCAAATGGTTGAAAAAAAAATGCAATTCTGATTTGGTAAATAGGGATAACGTAATTAACAATTGTTTAACTTCATGTGAATCTTGTTTATTTATGTATATATTTATATAGCACTGATATACTACACAGCGCTTTACAGAGATTGACCATTCACATCAGTCCCTGCCCTGTGGAGCTTACAATCTAGTTTCCCTATTCAGTCACACACATATGTTTTTGGATTGTGGGAGGAAACCCACACAGGTGCGAGGAGAACATACAAACTCCATGCAGATGAAGTACAGGGTGGAATTGAACCGAGAACTCAAAGCTGCAAGGCAACAGTGCTAATCACTGAGCCACTTCACTGCCCAAATAATGTGTTTTTGCCAGTCTGAGGATTATAAACAGGCAATGGGACCATGCTTTGAATGGGGAACTGGCATTTTTTCTTTATTAAAGAATTCAACCCTTGTCTTTAACATCATACAAAGTCAAGAAACAAGAAATTCAATACGATCAGGAAGCAACAGGTAGCAGACACTTATATTTTAAAGTATTAATATGATGAGATGAGTAAATAAACAATCTAAAATAAAGAAACACTCTGTATTGTAAATATTGTATTGTATCCTTAATTAGCAATTTATGCTTAGTGTATATACTGTATATATATGTATATATTTGAGTATTGCAATATTTGGTGATACCTATTTCATTGGTCTAACAGTCTTTTTAAATAAGCGAGCTTTCGAGAGGTCTGTCCTCCTTTCATCAAGTTACAAACAATACTGATGGTATTATTGGAATACAATGGTCCCATTGCCTGTTTCTGACCCTCATGCTGGCAAAAACCCATAATTTGGGCAGTGTGTTGGCTCATTGGTTATCACTGTTGCCTTGCAGCTCTGGGTTCAATTACACCCTAGACTTCATCTGCATGGAGTTTGTATGTTCCCCCTGCACTTGCGTGGATTTCCTCCCACAATCTAAAAACCTGATGAAGGGAGGACAGACATCTTGAAAGCTTGTTTCTTTAAAAAGACTATTAGTCCAATAAAAAAAGTATCACCAAATACTGTAATACTATTTTTTTTTTTGCATCTGTGGATTAACACGACCACTCTATCCTAACCAGTGCTTTTTTTGGAAAAAAATATTTGCCGGTACGAGAGAGAGAGGGGCCTTTCCCAAGAAGTTTGTACAAAGTTGGAAGAATATGATGTTCTAGAATGTCACTGTATGCAGACAAATTAATGTATCTTTTACTGGAAGTAAGGGAACCACCTAAAACAGTGACAACCATCCCTCATTATTCTTACATTTGGCACAACATTCTTCTGATATCTACCAAGTCCAGATCCATATGTCAGGCTGTCCGATACCAAACGGTAATGTGTTATTCTACTTGTTCTTGGCAATGTCCATGATTATCTCAGGCTTGTGTGTGGCTGTTAAGCCCTTGGAATGGGTCACTGAAACTCACATTGGAGGATTTGTTTGCTGACACTTCTTCCAGGAGAATTGTAGAACTCAGTAAGTTTTGCATCTCAGAGCAGATGACGTCCATTTTGTTTGCATCCATTTTCTCTCTTCAGGTCCCATCCTGTGAGCTTGTGTGACCAGTTGTCACGAGCAGTGCTTGTAGCTGCTGCTCTGCTCGTGAACTGCCGGCTCTGTCTGCCGGCTAGTGCTGGGACATGCGCTTCTCCCTAGTGCTAGCTGGCAGACAGAACCAGCAGTTCACGAGCAGCGCAGCAGCTACAAGCACTGCTCGTGACACCAGTGCTTTTTTTGCGCCGAAACACAGCAGAAATACAAAGCACTAAATTTTCCGGTACGCCGTACCAGAGCAATCAGGCGCAAAAAAAAGCACTGATCCTAACTTATATATATATATCTTTATTTATGTGTTTATAGACCAGTGTCCCAGCACATTGTTACAGCTCTTGTTACCATTCTATCTGTGTATCTAAGTCTTCCTCTCACTGAGATTGTAAGCTCTATGGGGCAGGGACCTTCATCCTCTTGTGTCAATCACAACCTGGCACTTAAATTGATTTTAAGCTTGTAAGTTACTCATTTGTAATGTGTAATTCACTTTTCCCATGTCTATTTGTATTGCTGAATTGTACAGCGCTGCTTAAATTTGTGGCGCTCTATAAATAAAATTATACATACATACACTAGTTGAGAAAGTAACTATAGTTGTCCGTTTCTTTTCCTTTGCACCATGTGGTGAGGCTCTTGGAAATAAGATTTGGGGGGTTATTAACTAAAGTGAGAATTCGACCATTGAAGAGAATTCTGATCATTTCGGGTGGCTATGCTCTGAAGGGGTTATTGGCTAAAGTCCGAATTGTTGTGTAAAGGTGTGAATTTGCAAGCTAAAGACAGCCACAAAAGACTGCTACTGTCGCAGTCACATTTTATAATGAGAATATTGTCGCAGTCGTGACTTTGTTATGGAAATATGGCAGCAGTTGCAACTTTAAACTTGTCATAGTCATGACTTTAAAGTGGGAAAATTGTCGCGGTTGCGGATTTGCTACGGGAATCCGCTGTTTGAAAATTTAACAGTCGAATTCTCTCTTTAGTCAATAACCCCCTGATTCTCTATTCCCTATTGACTAAACAGCGCATTTCCATAGCAAATCTGCAACCACAACATTGTTCCCCTAGTAAAGTTGCGACTCTGTAAGTAGCAGTTCATTGTGTAGTGTGCGACCGTCGTTAGCTGGCGAATTCAGCACATCACAGAGTTTGCTAAATACCCGAATATGGGGAAGTGGCAAATTCACACCTTTACGAAACAATTTAGACTTTAGACAATAACCTCCAGTCTATCTGTAACATATTTTAAATGTTCTGACTTCATTTTCCGTTACAGAAAACATACAGGAAAAGGTTTTCAATAGCATTAATTCATGCTATGTGCCAATGTAATTTACTACATTTCTCATTTGTTTTTAGTCTTTAAAGTACAGTAAGCTAAGCAGACACCCTCTATTAATTCCGCACTGTGCATTTCAATGAACTGTACCATATGCTTGGCTGGAAGTGGATGGAATAATAAAACATGCTTTCAGTACTCACAAGTGAATATCTGCTTATGATGTCAAATTGAAATGTAGCCAGGTTTCTTACAAATCTAGAGTTAATATATATATGATTTAGAGCAATCAATATTTTAAAGCAGTTTCTGTAAACTGGCAAATATTTTATGTAATAAAGTGTTGATAATAGAAAATTCTATAATAAAAAAGTTAACAGTGGTTCTTAACGGCAGCAAATATTAAACAGTACATCATCATAATAAGGCAGCCACATTACTTTGTCAGGACCCTTTATTAAAAGAACAGTAACTCCAAATATAAAAATGCCTCAAATACATTTATAGTTAATATAGATTAAATCTCTGCTTCCAGAAATTCAACACTGTGTGTCTAAAGTAGTGGCAAGCGCCCGGCACCTTCCCTGATGTCACTAAGTGAACTGGGAGGGGAGATGTATTCCTGTACTTCCACCCTTGCTACAAAGTATCATATTCAGCTACTTATTGGACTTTAAGGGGATTATTCACTAAGGTGCGAATTCGACTGTCGAATTCACAAACAGCGGTTTCCCATAGCAAATCCTCTACAATTTCCCCATTGTAAAGTTGCGACAATTTTTAAAGCTAACATTGCAACAATTTTCCCATAATGAAGTCACGACTGCGACAATATTCTCATAATGAAGACACGACTGAGACAGTAACAGCCTATTGCGACTGTCTTTATATGGCGAATTCGCACCTATACGCAACAATTCAGACTTTAGTGCATAACCTCCTAAAGGTGAACAAGCTTTTCAACTAAAAAAATGCAGGAAAATAACTCTGTTTGTAACGATATCGCTGTTTTTTCCTATTTAATAAACTGTTCTAAGACAATTTTATCGCCCAAAGGAATTCTCCACCCTCAGTCTGGCAAAAACCCACTATCCCCTAAGGAGGTGGTTCTGTCAAAGTCCAAAATGTTTTCCCTATGAAAAGAGACATTGATATCGATCTGTAATGGAAGGAATCCTCATAGATAAACATTGCAAAGAGTGCCCCTGTCAACTGATTGATATTTATCAATAACAATATATTTAGATGGGGAAACATTTTTATCGATCATTTATTATAAATCAGCAAAACAAATATATACAGCAAAACAGCGTAAAACAAATCAATATGGTCAGATTGGTCTTAGTAAATATGTCCCTATATAGGCTGCTATAATAAGTACTAAAAGATTTAAATAGTGAAGAGTTTGCACAATTTGGCAGTTTTAGGCAACTGATAACATTGTTTCCCTGTATTTCTTACCTAAGATGGTCACAATGGCTGTTGTGTAGCTGAAAAATAGTTTCCATTGCTTATAATTCACACGGGCTAATTTGGTTTTCACCATAGGCAATAATGAACCTAACTGAAAACAGCTCGGCTACAACCCTGACCTAATGGTTATTATACTGCTGCCCTGTAGCACTGGGGCTTGAGCTGTTTACTTCTGAAACTCGCTACCATAAACCAATGCACTGTGCTTCTAATTCGCAGAAACCTGTGCGTATCTAAATTAAAGGCAAGGCTAGTATTTCCTGCCTACATCACCTTTAAAAAAAAGAAAGAATAAAAGATAAAATGAGCTTCTCTCTTCCATCTCTTCAATGTCAACAAATGCAGTCTGCTGACTTGAGACTAGGTTACTGTTTTTAAAACACCGGGGGGGGGGGGGGGGGGGGGGTTTCTTATAAAATGGTACAACACAGAATTTCAGAGGTTGTTATTTATCTTTTGATATAGCGATGAGACCCAGATGAGTATCAGTCAGAGGAAGGCTATGTACTAAAAGCTATCCCATTTATTAAGGCGTAGAAAAATCAACATTTGGACAGTTACAAAGACAGTTGTTTAGGGAAACACCAGGCTCCTCTAGAGGAAGAATGATCAGAAAATGCTTCTTTAACACCTGTAGAAGGGCTAATACATATAAACACACTGCCAGGCAAACAGATCCATCCAAAATCTACAGATTTTATATAAGCACCTCTTACCCCCAAGCTAATTCTCCCCAGTTACAGGTAGATTACTGTCAGATCAGAAATTACATTTCACTTATATATTAATCTTAATAATCATATTAATGGGAACTGATATATTTAAAAAAAAAAAAAAAAAAAAGAACAATGTTGTAAAAACTGACTATTTGTTCAATATCCAATGTTGTTATCGCCAGGAAGTATAAAAGCATTTTTTATTTCTATCTGGACACATGCAGTTTTAGCAAATGATTACCTACTGTTCATTTTACCGGCGTACAACCCTACACTGTGGTCTGTGACTGCTAAGCCATCCGTGCTTTCAGATAATAAATGACCCGTTGACCCGCCATCTTTCTTCTACATGACATGCAACAGCAAGACAATTCTCTCAAGATCATTGAATCTCTGTTAAGGTTAAGGTTGCTGCGTCAGATGGATGACAAGGGTATATACCATTGCTGTATCTGAATGAAAGAAGGAAAATGTTAATTCAGTTTGCAGTTTGATATCAGTAATTTAACACAACACAAGTTCAGCAGGGATCCTAAACTGGTAAACAAACAGTTGAATAAATGTTGCCTGTTAACCGATAATATAAACTGCTCTTACTTTAGAAGCAAAACGGTAGATCAGTGAGCAAAGAGAAATTAGTATTTTGCTCATCTGGCTACAGTGGAAATTTAATAGAGAGATAGGGGGACTGGGAGAGACAGGACGCCCAGAAATCCCTTCAGTTAAAGGCTGTTGTAGACTGGATGCTGTAATAGGTGATACAGTTAAAAGATGCAGTACAAAGGTAAAACCTTTGACCTATGAGATCCAACTGGAGCAAACTTTCATGTTTTTTTCCCTGATGCCTGAGTATCAGAAGTTAAGTTACAGCCTATGCAAAAAAGGGAAATGCACATAGGAAGAAATATCAAGGTCATTTCAACCTATTTGATGCCTTTCGTCGCTTTCCAGCAAATTATTGCCATTTTTTTGTCCTTCTTCCGCATTTTTAATTTTCTCCAATTTATGTAATGCCAAATAAACTTTATCGATATGGGACAAGATCAATATCGATAAATATTAATGTGTTAATACCGCTACACTTTACATTACTTTCAATCAATATCCCTGATCTTTTCAATGGGAAATTATAAAGAAAAAGTTGTAAACTATCTTCATAGGGAGTAATAATGGGTTTTAGTCACCCTCAACCAGGCGAACACTTTTCAGAGATAAAAAAATGTCAGAAGGGGTTTAATAAATATCAGTATCAGCAATATTGATATTTTCCACCTAATTAAAGGTATATCGATATCAATATACCAGGAGGGGAGATTTATTAATGGGTAAATTTTATAAAGATCATTTCAACCCTTTGTTTTGCCATTTATTACCAATTTTTGATGCTATTTTTCAGTTCTCTGGACTTTTCTATTTTGCTTATTAATAAAGGACAATTTAAAAAATTTCTGATTGAAAAATATCAATCCATTGAAACTGGGACACTCACATGTGTCATTAATGTGTCTCCCCTTCCATTTCAGATTGAGATTGACATTCTTTTACAATACGAAAACTCATCGGACTGTGACTAAATGAGCGGAATTACTCCATAGTAAATAATGGGTTTTCGCTAGCCTAATGCAGCCGAACACTTTTCAGAGGAAAAAACATATATATATATATATATATATATATATATATATATATATATATATATATATATATATATACTCGTGTATAAGTCGATCTTGTGTATAAGTCGAGGGCAGTTTTTGAGCCAACAATTATGAAATTTGCTATGACCCTTGGATAAGTCGAGAGTAAAACTTGGTGATTTTGTCAGCATAACATATTAAGCTTAATAACAGATAGCAGTAGATAGCAGTACCTTTCTGGCAGCAT
>WMED01003769.1:0-21683 GCA_019650415.1 Pipa parva
TTAGCGGGGAATGTACAGAGATGCAACGCTGTAGTTTCTACCATTGGTGGCGACTAAAGGATTAATAACTGATTTTCTCAAAAAACTAAAAGACAGGCGCAGCTTTTGCAAAATGGACACAAACTGAATGATAAATTGCTAATAAATGGACACAAATTACTTTGTGTCTATTTTTTACGTTAACGCCACTTGATACATTTCCCCATTAGATCCTTACAAAATGGTTTGAAGCACAACTTTGTCATTGTGGAAAATTAGGAAGGGAGGCTTGAAAGAGAGGACTTCAAATTCCGAAACCTGGTGAGCTGAAGTAATAGCTACCAGACACATTTCCAAGTGAGCCAAGAAATGTTGATGGATGTCATTGGTTTGAAGGGGTGGAGGGAACTGAGAGAACCAGGTTGAGGTCCCAAGGAAGAACAGGTTGGTGGAATGGAGGTCTTAAATGAGCTACCCCATGAAGAAAGGTGCGTATGTCTGCCATGAGGGCTAGATGATGTTGGAAAAGAATGGACAGAGCCTATACTAGGCATCATTCATAAACTGGGGACACAGTTTTTTCCACACACCATTCATTCTGGTCTGCTTAACCTCATCTCAGGAATCGGCAATGTTATTCACAGCATCAAAGATGTTGTATGTTTTCCAAAAGTCCTTTAGAGTCAAGTCCTTATTCTTTTCAGTTGCTGCTAAAGCATTACCAATGACCCATCAGAGGTAGTAGGCCTTGAATGTAGCAATGACTCCTTGGTCCATAGGCTGTATTAGGGCAGTGGTATTAGGTGGAAGGTAAATCACCTTGACATTAGGGTTAAAGTCATCCAGATGGGCAGGGTGTCCAGGGGCATTGTCCAGGATTATCAACACCTTAAAGGGGATATCCTTGGAGGTACAATACCGTTCCACGCCTGGCACAAAATGGTTGGTGAACCAGTCATCAAACACTGCATGTGTCACCCATGCCTTACTATTAGACTTCCAAATGACCGATAGTTGAAACTTTGAAATGCCCTTGAGAGCTCTTGGATTCTCAGCCTGATACACCAGCATGGGCTTCAATTTATAGTTGCCAACAGCATTGCCCCCAAGAAGCAAAGTCAGTCTCTTCTTGCCGACTTTATGACCTGGTGCTGACTTCTCCTCCTTGGCGATGTATGTGCGGTTAGGCAAACATTTCCAAAACACTGTCTCATCCACGTTGAAAACTTGTTGAGCAGAGTAACCACCCTCCTCAATTATCTCAGCCAATGCTTTAGGAAACTCAGTTGCTGCTTTCTCATCAGCACTAGCAGCTTCACCTTGCACTTTAAAGTTATGGAAATTGGCACGAGCCTTAAACCTCATAAACCAACCCCGACTCGCCACAAATTCTTCACTTTCACTTCCTTCACCCTTTTCTCTTTTCAACGCCTCAAACAGTCGCCTAGCCTTCTCCTGAATAACCATAAGGCTCACAGGAATACATTGTTGATTTTGGTCTTCCAACCAAAGCACCAATAATCTTTACATCTCAAAAATAAGCCCACTACACTGCTTTGTTATCACTGTCACTTTCATAGGAGCAGAACCTTTCACATGTTCAAGGATATGATCTTTATCCTCGATAATCGTAGCGACAGTCGACCGACTAAGTCCCAACGACCTGCCAATTTCTGTTGGTGTTTCCCCCTTATCAGATCACCTTATTATATCCACTTTCACCTCCATGTTAATGGCCTTCCTTTTCTTTGATGCACTGGTATCACATGAATCTGGCTTACGTTTGGGAGCCATAATGAAGGGTGTTATGGCATGCAGGAGACTCGTTTTCCCTCGTGTAAATAGGTACCGGGTACAGTATTGGACTCTATTCTACCACCACTACACGTAGTTCGACTTACGACGCAAAACCACATAAGTCAGAATAAGGCGTTGTAACCACAAAACGATGTAACTCAAGACCATCGTAACCTGAGGACTACCTGTATATAGATGTGAAGAAATGGTCTTTTTTTCATTGCTGATAGGACTGTTCTTAATGACTCCATTCAGAATTTTTCTGCTTTTCAGTGGAGTAGAAACTTTAAATCTTCTGAGATCCTGGCCCTGGTGGTGTTGTCATAATTGTGCAATTGCTATCTGTAATGTCTGTTATTTGATTGGATCCCTGGCTTGTGATGAGCGAATGAACCTCTTCAAGTATGGGAAGGTTTAGAAGGGGAGTTCAATTCCTGGTGTACTTATAGTGAGAGCCCATTGATCTGTAATGTACTGTATTTCTGCCATGTTTTGTTGAAACTGGACAGTTTGCCTCCTACTGGGATTATGTGAAAGTCATGCTGTATTTGACTTTGGTGGTGCTCACTTGTTGCCAGTTGGATCTGGACTTTTTATTCACACTATTTTGCGAGAGTTTGTAGGATGTGTTCCAAAAGATTCGGTAGGAAGCCTGCTTTTGGTTCTAGTGTCTGAAATGGTAACGTTTTACATGGTGGTCTGATCTGTGTTTTCTACCGTGGTTGAAAGGAGCTTTTTCCTCCTGTAACGTCCAATATAATTTGTTTTAAATCTGGGCCAAGAAATAGGTCGCCTGTGAATTTTAGTGCTATAAGTGGTTTTGGATGTAGTGTTGCCAGACCAGTGTCTGAGCTATGGTGCTGTATGTCATGATGATACTAGCAACGGCCTTAGTGGCTAGCTTTAGGACATCCATAGATGTGTCTGCTAAAAATGTAAATGCAGCTGACAGTCTTTGTTAATCCTGCATTACTATGTGGTCTAAAGTGGGATAGTCTTGTGGAATACTTTCTGTCCAGTGTCTAGCTGTTTTAGCCAATCCTGTATCTGCAATAGCAGGGCATAATAATGCGTCTAGGGTTATTTTCTTGAGTTCACCATGAGTTTATCCATGGGATCTTTAAATGATACTACGTCTTCTGTAGGTAGCGTGCTGTGTTTTATTATTCTAACTGCTGAATCTACCCCAAGTGTTTTATCCCATATTTTCTGCTGTTCCTCTGGAACAGGGTAGGTTTTTCTGAATCTATAAGAAATTATCAACCTCTTTTCAGGTTGTGAGCATTTATTGTTATTGTGTTTATTTGAGTAATTGACTAGAAAACAGGGAAGGATGTTGTGTTCCTTGTGTGTACCTGTAACAGCCTTCGAAAGTATAGTTGGTTCTGGCTTTAAGTCTAGAGTCTCTAGAGCATGACTTTTAGTAGGTTGCTAAAATAGGACTGCATAATTCCTCTGAATCTGATCAGGAATTATCATTATCAAGATCTCTATCTGATATAGATTAAAAAGACTTTATTGATTGAATAGAGGAATCCTCTTGGTCAGATAACGATTCAGGTGAAGATTCATTCTTTTTTCTTTTCTTTGATATTATGGTACTATCAGTAGATAGTAATGCCTGC
Organism: Pipa parva; assembly: GCA_019650415.1. Classification (NCBI taxonomy): domain Eukaryota; kingdom Metazoa; phylum Chordata; class Amphibia; order Anura; family Pipidae; genus Pipa; species Pipa parva. The sequence goes on from WMED01003769.1 coordinate 3,402, forward strand.
TTTAGCCAGTTCACAATGTCCACTACTGGAGGATCATTACTGCTGTTATGTGCTATAGGTGCACTGTGTTTCCCTTGTTCAGGTAGGAGTATTATGTACAGGAATCTGTGGCGATAAGGTAGGACTGTGGATCCTTTTAGATCCAGAACCTTAAGATCTGCCTTAATTAAATTATCCACATTTTCATATGTGTCATATGGGGCGGCTCCTTAAACTTCATCAGAGGGGAGAGATGCTCATTCACGGATTCTATAAGCCTTTCCTCTTCTTTTGAGGAGTGGTCAGAGTAAAGGTGGAACAGAGCATTCTTCTCTAGAGGTGGTGCCTCTTTTATACTTAGGGGCAGAGGACTCAGAAAGTTTCTCCAATATTTTTTCTATGGAGGAAGCAAGTTGAGGGAGCACTTTTAAGCCTGCTGATGATTTTGTGAGTAAGGCTGCCCAAGCTGGCATGCCCTCTGGTGTAGGAGAGGATCCTGCCATGAAGGATTGGGGGGTCAGGAGCCGAAACAGCCTGACTTTGACACAGCTGTTCAATACCCAAGCAAATTAGTTTTATGGACCCTGCCTCATAAAAAGAATCATGTAAGATCTAAGACTTTGCCTCATAGGATATATGCTGGAGATACATCCATTCTCTAAGTGGCTACGTAGGCATATATCTAGTGTACATGATTGGACAATCTAATGCCTACACACAAATAAAGGGAGGCAGCTGAGTTGCTACAATAGGCACTGGCCTATTTGATTACAGCATTTTCAAGCATTACTTGAATATGAAACTAGCTTATTCTAATTCTTACAGAGTCCATACCAAATTCTGTTTGAAGGGCTTGCAGAAATACATATTAACTGTTCTGTAATTATCTGCAGTCCTATTTGTTATTTATAAAGAAAATACCCATAAGAAATTTAAAGGATTGAAATAATATGTGTTGGATGTAACAACATTTAACAGACACTGAGCAAGGTTTGAAAAAGTATTGCAGAAATGAATGAAATTACACTGACAGCTTTTCCAAAAAACAAAGACTTAAAAAGAATGAACTTTACAGGGCAACTTAAGTAATAGGATGACTTGCATCAGCCACTTGTGACAAGTAGAGAGCTTACCCTGCACTCAGCTGGTTTTTCACAGTGAAACGAAGAATCACTGTGCGATTACTGCAGGGATTTAGGATCACACCCACCTGTTGTCCCAGCCACATCTACTTACGGCCTCTTACTGCACATGTGTAAGCAGCACAGGTTCAGAACATGTAGGGCTGGTCTTAGGTCTCTGCAGTGCTGGAGTTCTCTATTTCAGTGGGAAATGGAAGATTCTGACAGCCAGAGGGCAAGATAATTTGCTTACCAAATTTTGGATTAACTAAATTAAAAGATGCTATTACATCTACATTAAGCACGCATGAGCGAGTCCAAATCTAAAACGGCAATTATCTGATAACTGCCCCTCTGTTTCGTTCCACCCTGCTCAGGCTTTTAGACAGATGCATGTATTTTACCTCATGGGGTTTTGTGCTCTCCTCTGGATCCACACTGCAGGATAACTATCTGAATTGGATAGTCTGATGTCTTTTTTTTTGGCCTCACAAACTATGTTACTTTATCATAGACACCCTCTCAATCATCATGTGGCATGATATTTACTAAAGGCTTCTTTTTTCATCTTCTACCAGATCTGAAAAAAGCAGAAACGCACACAGAATATATTAACATTTTTTGTTTATTTACACCACGAGAGTAACACGCTGCCATCATGTGGTACAAAATACTGCACTGCTAACAAAATTCAAATCAGTCGTTTTCTGGTCACAGAAAAAAAAGGAAATAACAATATAGTAGTGGAAAAAACGGAAATAAAAAAAAAAAGGCAAAAAACAGTATAAAATGTCAAACAAAAAAAGGGCCAAAATAGCATCCAAGTCCCCTCAGAGGAATCAGAAAAAAAAGAAGAAAAACAGCCTGAATCTTTGTAACACTAGGCTCGAAATGATCAAAGGCAGAAAGTTCGGAAATATTCATAGTTAAAAACATTCAAAACAGATCTGCTGTAGGATGAAGTGAATGTTGCATCATCACACTCTCTAAGTTTATATTAATAATTATTTGTAATATATTTTATGTATATATATATATATATATATTTATATATATTTCTATACACACCATTTATCTTCATAGAATGGAAACATTGACCTCCAGCCACAATACATTTGTCATCCTTTCGTCTAACCTTTCTGAGAAAAGTTGGTCCCTACTGTTCAGGGAACATACTAAACTGATTCCTGCTGGAAGTTTAATCCTCCAAAGTTTTTATCTGTGTGTACTTTAAGCACAGTGCACTGGCAGAGTGAGAGGTGTGAACACCCCCAATGAAAATGATGGGAAAAAAAAAACTATTAGAAGGAAATGAACTGCCTCCAATGTAATACCGCTAGAAGATAATAAACATACAGCCTCAAATAGAGGCAGCAAAACTCTGCTAGGGAGCACTGAGAGACAATACAAACAGAAAATGTTGTCAGTAACTGGGAAATTATAGCAGAAGTGCTAATGTATGGAGAAGTGAAGATACAGGCAATGGTAATGCTTTAAAAAGTAAAAATGTGCGTCTGCAACACCACTTATTTATTCACTTATCTGAGATTTCTACACACAAGCACTGGCAATCCCCTGTTGTAGTTTAAGTAGGTAACATTAGTTGCCATATGGTTTTGAGCCCTAGAGCATGACCCAACAGTATCATTCTAGGGATTATAAACTCTTAATGCACATTCTGGAATTAACCAGGCTATCTCAAAATGTGATTCAAAATCAAACTATGCAAAATACAGACTCTGACAATCTATATCATAAACAACTGTAAAACACAAAAATAAAAAAAAGGGAAAACTAGGGCAGAAGATGATTCAGAGGCAAATGTACAAATGTTATGGGGATTTAAACATCTGATATGCTCCCTGTCCACTTCCAGCTACCAATAGAATGTACACAGTGTTTGAACAGGGCTGCAAATTGTGTCCACCACAAGCCCTTCAATAGTGTTTTACAAAGTTTAAAAAATATATACATGTACATACCAAACAAAATGAGAAACCCGACAGCCTGAAACACCAACTCCTTCCCTGGCACAGTGAAAACCAGTTTTCTAGCAGAGTAATTCATCAATTTTTTTGTCTCTCTGGCAGGTATTGGTATTTTATTGATAACCACAAGCTTCTTCTTTTTTTTTTTAATTTAATTTTATTATTTCAACAAACATCTATGCTTGCTTCTATATTTTACTCTCAAGTTTACTCAAAGATTGATTCTCTTAAAAGAATAAGACAAGTGCTGTTTCTTTTACAAGGGTCAGAGAATGAATTATATGTACTCTGCCCACTACATGCCTGGCACAGCAACTTGACCAGGTACACAGTATAAGAATGAGCTGTGCTTGAATCATGCAACCTCAAAGTATATAATAAAATCTAGAAAAATAGATTTTTATATATATATATATTTCTATATATAACTATCTTTTGTGTATATATATATATATATTTATAGGGAGGTCAATGCCCAGAAATAGGAGTGTGGCTCCTCCCCTGCACACACAAAATTATATATTTTGCAACACATGGAATGAATGAAAATGTGGTGCACTCAGGTAATATCAATAAAGAAAACAAGGAATGAAACTTAGGAGAGGATTGTGTTTCGGGCTGTAGACCCCAGCTGAAAGTGCATGACCCTCAAAAATTAGCTTCAGACACACTTTGAAATAAAATCTTGCAAGTCCTCTGACTTAGATACAGAATACTTTACCATTAGGAATAATGGAAATTCTGTACCATCTGAGCGTCACGTCCCCCTTCTACAACGTAACATAAAATGGACTGTGTTATACAGGTCTATTATAGATGTTTAGTATAACAAATTCGTTTACTCAAACATATCCTCTCAAAATCAATCGCAGCAGCAAATGTGAATTATGCATGCTTTGATAGTAATACTAAGTTTAAAAGGCCAAAGAGTAAGGATGTGACCACTGAGTTATGGCATTATGCCATCCTGTACTTTAAAAAAAAAAATGGGGGCACATGCAGTAAACTCCTAAGAACACATTTTAGTAATGTTCATTGCGTACAGGCAAATACACCTTTAGTTGTTGAACTAACCTGCCAAAGCAAAACTGTGCCTAAGGAGAGCTTGATGCATATGGCAAAGCTGGTACACCTCCGAAGTAAACCAAACATGCAGAGCTTATCATTCTGTGAAGGTTCCCACTGAATGATTCAACTGGCCACAGATCCTTTAGCCAGAATGGCACAACAGGATCTACCATGGTAGACAAAGAAAAGGCTGCAATGAAAACAGATTCTCCACAGCCAAAATATTAGCTAAGAAAACAGATTAAAAAAAAAAAAAAAAGGAGAGAGAGGATGATAAGAATCACTTAGTGTATGTACTGAAGATAATGGACTGGGTGTCCAATGCGGTGCAGTCACAGGCTGTAGTGTTGATATAGAATGGCCAAAAAGAAAGTAGTAATAAACACACATTTAAGGGGACAACATAGAGGAGCATTTTGACAACTCCCATTGATTCTGCACAAATCATGTGCTGCGAAGACAAAAAACATTTAATGTCAAGGTGCAGGCTGCAACATAACCCCTGATGAACCCAAGTTAAAGCAGCCAAGTTCAAGGGGTGCTAATGGGGAACATGTTAAACCGCTACAGAGTAACAACATGCTGTTCCCTTTAAAAGTAAGGAGGTTAATCCCAGGAGTTAATCTGTCAGGCAGTTGGTATGATTCACATGCTGCTGGAATTCAGCACGGATAATAAGTGCTAGACTGAGGTTATAATCCAAGACTGAGAGTGCCCTGCTCTGTCCATGCAATTCCATAAGCAAGGCTCACATACAGTACATTGTTGGTCTCATTTAGGAAATGTAAAAAAACAAAACAAAAAAAAAAACCAAATCAAAATCATTTTTGCAATGCCTTTAGACAACTTACTATAACAATAATTAAAAACATGTTAGGTGAGAGGATCCTGCTTTGCAGAAAAAAGAACTAAAACAGCAACTGATCTCCTTTCGTGAACACATTCTACTGCTAAAAATTGGAATTCTCCAGTGCTACATCTCCCAATTCACCCTATACGCAGTAAGCGGATGTAGGAAGATCAGAAAGAAAAAAAAAATCAACCTGAAAAAATTTTTTTTAAGTTAGGGTAAAAAAAATTAGAAAAGGATTATCAACAGGAAATTCTTAGCGATACCTTAAGAAAAAACATGTTCTCTTATAAAAAAAAAATATGACATATATAAAGCTCTGAATGAAAAATTAAAAAGTGAAATGGAAACTGGAAATGTTCTGTTTGCCTGTAATGTGCTTGCACAAAATGTTATACAAAACGGATTTTAAAAAAAAACTAAAACATAAAAACAATATGAACCCCTTAAAAATTGCACAGGCCAGTACATGCTCCCTGCGCAGTTAGAGGCCACATATCCAAGTTCCACACATGTAGAAATGAACCTACAAAGTAGTATGTAGGAAAAGTCTTCGTTTAGTGAGCACAGACCATGAGTGGAGAAGACAGTCTAGTATCGTACAGATACCACATGCAACTTGATTTCAACCAATTAAAAAAATCAAAAACCAAACGACAAGCTAGGCAATTGCCACTTCACACCAACACTCCACCTTACAGCACTTTGTCAATGAAAGGACACAAAGGTTTTTGTGTGAAGTTTCAAATAATTCCTCCTTTTGGGTGAAGGTGTTTAGGTTTAAGGCAAGTCTTTCAATCTTCATGAAAAAAAAATAAAGGACTTTATATATATATATATATATATATATATATATATATATATATAAAGAAAATTAAAAGTGTTCCAACCATAATCAAGGCACAATCCATCCTCCTGCTTTTTTTCATATTAATTGAGTCACAAGTTCAAGTTCCTGAATCTTGTAACATGTTCCAGAGAAACTCTTCACACCATCCAAACTCCTCATGTCTGAGGAGAAATGTTAAAAAACCCCCATAAACCAAGTGGTTTAAACAAATGTCCACAGAGCACGGTCAACCTGTGCATTCTTCTAGCGCACATAGTTCTTGTGATTCTGCAGAATGTTAAAGCACCAAACAGTTTTCTAGACCCCATAGGAGGTCACTTTTCCTTGTTTTTCTCTGAATTAATATTTGTTAAAAAACATGAAAGTAAAATATCAAAATATTTTTGGCAAGAGCTGCCAGAGGCTCCTGTGGGAGCAGTGCCCCCTTTAAAAGGGGTGATACAATGCAGCTGTGCATGACACTGTGCTGCAATTTGTGGTTCTGTGGATGTGATGTACACAGGCTTCTTTACATCCAAAATCACTGCTCGTCCTCCTGCTGACCGAGCACCGATGGAGAAATTGGAGGAGGCTCCACCATCAAAGATGCAGAATTACACATATGACAGTCACCAGATGCTGCTACAGAGGAGGTTCTTCATCCATTGGTTCATCCTCAGTACTGAAAGAAGAGATAGATACCATATGTAACTATCATTGGTTGAAACTCTTTGATGTCAATGACAAATAAGGCCTTTTGAAAGCCATGTCACAATGAAAAACAAAATAACTGTAAAAGGCATGCCACTGGTTTCACTGGATACTGTGTAAAAACCACCTTGTGAAATTTAGCACAAGCAGTAACTGCATCGAAGCTTATTTGCCATGGTTAATGCTTGCACATAAAGTCATGAAATAGTGTGATGCAGATGGCATTGAAATCATTATTGATGTGCTTTACTGGTGACTTGATGCTGAATGTAACGCTGGTATCAAAATGCCATGTTTGTCAATGCCTGAAATCCTCCAATAAATAAGATTAATTTTGATTATCTTAAACAAACATCAGAAGTAATCATGTACAAATAAAACCTGAAAAAATAACAGTTGTCACCTTCTCTCTGGACGTACACCCACTGAAAGGGATGCCATTGCCGTCACAGTTTCTGCTTCCTCGTTCTCGCACTTCTGAGCCTCAATAAGTGAGTAGGACACAGTTGAGGAAACCACATGCAAACATGGCCAATATTCACCTGCAAATATCAGATGGAAAACCAGACACAATTAATAAAAAAAAATCAAATGAAAAAAATTCTAAAGAAAAATTTAAGAAAAAAGTTGAATGGCAAAAGACAGAGCTTACAGCTGAGCAAACAGTAAAACATATGGGGAAAAAAACCTGCTTTTATAGACAGAAACACAATGTTGTGAATTCTTTTTTGCAATGCACAAGAAGCAATTGCTTATGATTGCAAGTACAGATGAATAAGCGTATAATAAAAAGCCGAAAGAAGGCTGCACTACTGAAATGCGCAGATTCAGAAGGTAAGCTTAAAGGACCATTAACACCAAAAAAAAAAAATTCCTATTTGGATTAGTATGGTAATTATTAAATATCACACTCAAAAAAATATTATCTTTGGTGTTAAATGAATTTTATTGCATTTTGCCTGTTTTTAATTTCACCCACTCAATATTTTTTCTATGGTAATTTAAATACATACTCAGAAAATGTACCCAAAAAAACAAGTTAAGTAACTAAATATCATACTTTCTGCTTACAATTTAGAATTTTTAGAAGCACAGATTGAATATACAGTAATTATAACTGCATTGTCATTTGTTTTTTTGGTTATTGTTCTTTTAGATATATTATAAATAAAATCTGTGTACACAGTCATGTAAAATGTATTGCACTTAAATACATACTCTGGATCTGTATGACTTTCTCCATAGATCTTACTGCATTGTCATTTGGTCTCTGCTGCAATACAGAATCTGGAAGAGGTTCCATCTAGTGGAAATAAAGCAAATTTAAGGACTTCAAAGACCTCTTAGCAACAAATATTGTTTCTGTAAAATCCACCTTATTTACACATCATATTAATAAAATTAGATTTTTCCAGTTTTACCTCATTTCCCAACAGAGCAGATACACAGGCTTCAGAGGCATCACAAATGGCTGTTAGGTCATGACCCCCTTCAAGGGCCAGAACAACCCGACCCCCAGCTAACTGCATAAGTTGTTTTGTTAGGAAGCCAAAACCTGTAGAGGAAAATTAAGGCATATGTGATCCAATGAAAAACAGCAACATTTACAAAGGATATTACACAATAACAGAAAAAAACAAAAACATTTTTTCCCCACTACTGGCATATATCTGATGGAAAATGACGCTCCATGTCTATGGCAATGGGCCATTTTCAAGAATGATTTCATGGTTATATTAAACTTATAACCTAATTAAAATAGCTACAAATTGGTGCCTTCATATAACACTGACAAAGCCTACTGCTTTATCTAGTATTGATTGCTTCCCCAGTGACAGTTCATACAACTGCTAGGTCAGTAAAGTTGGTATTCTTTGTAGCCAATCCAAACTGAAATCTAGCTCTGACCCATAATTCCTACTGGGAAACAAGACAGAGGTCAGACTGCAGTTCTGATTAGCTATGTAAGATTGCCATACTTACCAGCCAATGTTTACTGTACTGTTACAGAGGCAGGGGTACCCTTTAAAAAAAAAAAAAGTAGGCTGGTTGCTGTTGGCAACAGTCTAGCCAATTAAATTTCTCTGAATTAAGATAAGGCCCCACCTGGTATTTTGACATGGACTAGCCTCATTTGGTTAAAACTATACCAAACCCCATATCACTGAGCTATATTGGTCACCACTCTGAATTCCATATTTTTGCCTGTGGTATATTGCAACAAAAAGAATACAAGTAAATTGTGTCATGGTTTCCGGATTGCGATTGCACATAATAATCAATTTAACATTAACATTTTATTCACTAAGGAGCAAATTCGACTGTTGAATTCACAAACAGCAGATTCCCATAGCAAATTCGCTAAAATTTCTCCATTGTAAAGTCGCGACAATTTTCCCATAATAAAATTGCGACAATTTTTCCATAATAAAGTTGCGACAAATTTCCCATAATAAAGTCGCGACTGCGACAATATTCTCATTATAAAGATGCGACTGGGACAGTAGCAGCCTATTTATCTGGCGAATTCGCACCTATACGCAATAATTCGGACTTTAGTGAATAACCCCCTGTAACTTCATGGCCATACTACAACACAATGCTATGGGGGACTTACTATTTGAAGCATCTTTCCTTTAAACTGTATACAACAATGATTTTGATAAATAACTATTTAATTCCAGCATTACAGAAAAGCTATTAAAATAGAAAGACGGCAATTCCCAAACCAAAATTTATGTAATAATAAAATTATTTTATAATGCAGGATGATCAAATTTCCTATATATTGCCTCAAATAAATGTTGCGCATAGTATGTTAATTGACACAGGACAGGCCCGTAGTTGTGTCATTGATTCCATTATTCTTTGGCAGACTGAGTAATTTTGGTCTAATCTGAGCAGTAGCCTTGAAAAGCAAAGACTCTGCAGCAACCAAAACAGCATCATCCTCAACTAGAGGCAGGAAAATGTTTGCAAGTCCTGTACACTTACACTTGGCTGACACTCTGTAACCACCAAGTGGAGCTGGGTGTCCTTCTACTGCATCAAATCCAGCAGAGACCAGAACCACTTCTGGAGAAAACTCAGTAGCTATAGGCATCACGATTGTCCTGTAAATTATACATAATTATTATAGATCAGTTTCTTCACAAACCATCACAAGTATAATACAAAGCCCTAAAATAAAAAAATATAATAAAGTAGAGTAAAGCTGATTAGCAGTGAAAATCTACTTCATTCAGAAAATGGTATTTCTATACTTGCTAACATAAGGGATATTTTGCTTGTTTTATCTATACAAGATAGTTTAAGGACTATGCTTTAAGATGCTGTCAGTTAATTAGATATTCATAGATAAAACAAAGAAATGGCAGACTATTATTTTGAATGAAAGACCACAGTAAAACATGTGCAGCAAAGCTGCTTTTACTACAACACCTTTGACATACTTTTGTGCAATTTGTGATCACCCATGTGAAATAGGCAAGGGTTTTAGTGTTTCCTCCATGTGTTTTGACACCAGTGGTAAAATGCATAGTCTGTCATCGCCCTATGATACATGTTTATTATTATAAGGTATAATGAAATATACAGCAGAAGCTAAAAACAATTGTTTTCATCAATAGAGCCAAATGAGCCACTCTCAGCACAGTGCTTGACATCAGAGAGCTTTGCAGAATTAAAAAAATATTACTTTTAGAGTAAGCCTAAATTTCTTTAGCCTTGTGGCAAAACACACACAACCGTCCCCCCCCCCTGAAAAAAAAACAGCAAATCAGTAAACAGCCCCAATCACTTACATAATGAAGCATTGGCAACCGCTTGCTGTTTGGTTCCCATGTTCCAGTGGGAAAAAGCCTGCGGACCTATACTACATTGTTAAATGACAAAACGTGTTCTCGCTCGTGATAGAACAGGATGCTGTAGCTGGTGGTTTTTTAAGAGAATAGGGGCTTGCAAGACTGTTCACTAGCTGTTTTTCATGTTTTGTGGTTTTCCAGGGTATTTTTTTCCCCTCCATGGCAAACTGACTGAAATGCCTACTTATTCACTTTAAAGATAACTTCAAGCACATAACTTCCTACACAGGTGGTTTCAATCAGTAAAGATACTGTGAAGTGAAGTTACAAGCACTCCACTTGCAGTCACAATAAAAATAAATGGGCAGGTGTCCTAGGCAACTGCTGCGGAGGAAAAACGCACAGCTACAAACAGCAAAACTCTCAAACAGTAATTTTATGAAAAGTGTAATACTTCAGTCATGAAAAGGAAAAGAGATGTGCTGATTGTGAATATATTATTTCAAATAAAATATAATGGAATGGAATAAGAATATTCCCTTAAAAGGGACATACAACATACCTTCTGTTTCTGTAAAAATAATTAGGTATGAAACAGCAGAATAATGGAATTGGGATAAATAATAAAATATCAAAAAATAGTTTTTGATTTTGCAATCCCTTATAATATCTCACCTGAATGCCGCTAGATACTCTGTATCTCCCATGGGAGGGTCCAGACCACCAGTAAAAGCGATATTTACATTGTAACCTATACCAGAACCTGCGCCAACCTAAAGCAGAAAAGATATAAATTACATTTTAAAAAATCATAACAATAGCTCTTTAAAATATAAAATCTCGGAAAAGAATGGGAAAAAACAACACCTTCATAGACTATAGGCAGAAAATCTGCGCATTCACAATTAGACCCAAAATCTAGCCCCAATAATTGCAGTTCTTCCAGTCACATCCCTCAAATCATAATCTGACTGAAGTTACCACATGTTGCTTACAATGCCTAGCAAAGTGCATTAAACACAAGGCATTGTACCCTAGTAATCTTTACCTTACAGGAATGCTTCACAGATGCCTGATTATAAACTGCCTATGAAGAAAACAGGGGTCAGGTGTAGTGAACTTGAACTTAAAGTGGTGGAGATTTGTACATGGCAAGATATGAGCAGTGAATAGTCTTTCTAATCCAACAAGCTAGGGAGGTCTTGTAAGTAGTCTGCATCCATTGGGTCTGTGAAGAACACGAAAGAGCACCAAAATCCTATGAACAAACACAGTGGCTACAAAGAATGCACATTTTCAGGTATCATGGTAGATACAGAATGATGCTGGCTTTTGTGCTCTAACCATTGCTAAAATTACCAAATCTGAGGAACCTTTGTTTATGGTTTGGAGGGAAAGGAAATGGAAGAAACCCAAATGTGTGCAAGAGTGGAGAACCAAGCATTTCTGGGCCAATGGTGTGTGTGTGTGTGTGTGTGTGGGCAATAACTGATGCATGCCTTGTATCATGCCTGAGTTTCTGGAAGACTTGAGTAAGGATGGCTATGGGGGAAAGTCATAGACCAGAATTTGGGTCAAAAAGTTTGTGACTTTCTGGATGTTGCTAGAGGCGAGTAATATTTATTTCTGGAATTCCCCACTGTTGTGTCAGGTAACTGAATACCTCCAGAAGTAATTCCCTTTGCCCTGGATCAGACTTGTGTCTGCTCAGGAAGACTGTCTCAAAGTTTAGAAGAAAAGGAATGTAGACAGTGAAAATCTAAGAAATAGGTTTTTCTGCCCAGCAAAAAATGTTTGCTACATCTGCTGAAGCTGCCCTACCTTTGGTTGATACATGTTACTGTGGTCACATTGTCTGATCGAATGTGCACTGGATGACAGAGGAGAGCTTCTGACCAGTGTAAGAGAGCCCAGTAAATCACCCTGACTTCAAGAATATTGTTTGAAAGAGATGTTTCTGTGAGAGACAAAGTTCCTATCATAAGAACTCTTTTTAGACAGGTAGGGGTTAAACCATTCCATCTGCCAATCAAATTCTCACAGAGCTTATTTTAGGGGGCAGGTTTCCAGGCTGCCAAAGTATTTTGGTTTATCTAGTGAAAGCATGTAGCAAATTCAAGGAGAGTACTTTATAGGTTTTATTTGACTTGGCTTTGTTCAACATCAGAAAAAGTGCAAAACACCAGGCAGTAGTTCCTTGTCAAAACATAACTACAAAATGCAGTATAAAAAATATCCCTCTGAAACGCACATTCAGAAACACACATTCATGTGTATAAGTGACAAAGAAAAGAAAGGATTGCACCCAATTGTGCTAAATTGGTGATATGGAGAACTATCTCCCTATATGGGAGGGGGGAGGGGGGGGCTTACCAGATGTAGTAATGCTACACTCATATTAAGAAACAACCTCTCTGTATCTGCAATGATAACATGATCAAGTGCACAGTGACCAAATAAAGCAATCTCTTGATGCAAGTGCTGATATCATGTGATCAAATAAATGTGATTCTTCCAAATGTATATAAAAGAGAAAAAGCATATATGGCACAGATTGTTTTTAATAAAAATTAATAACAGACAAAAACACTCACACACATATTAATGTAAAGTGCAGAATCACAAGTTAAATCAGTTATATATCTCAACGTGTTTCACTGGCTCTTGTATACAATGTCCAGCTTCCTCAGGAGAATAACGGCTTCTATCTACTGTCTCCCACCTCAGTGGCATAAGTGCTACTGCCACTCAAAGCCTAACCTGCACCTTCTGTTAATGCACCTCTGACAGCTGAATACCTCACCCAGCATTAATGCCCATTATTATCCCTTAAGGGAGTGCCGCTATGCTAGTGCTTCAATCTCCCTTGGCACCTCTGTGTTCTTTGGCGCCCACACTTACCTTGAGCCATCCACATTCTGTCAGAGCTCAGGTCAGGTGAATGTTGTAGCAGAGGGGAATTCCCCACATCTCTCCAGTCCCTGTTCTTAAAGGTGCTCAGTGGCTTCTCTGCCTGATTATCAGTTGCTAGATAAAGGGATAGTCCTTTGGTCTCTCTCTCTTTCTGTCCTAATATAACTACTGTGAGGGCATTATGTCATTATTCCTCTAATCCCTCACAGCAAATACAACCCTGCTAGCAAATGCATTAGGGATGTTGTCCAAGGTGGCCAATCAACAAGTGTAGAAGATGTGTTAGATAAAGTAGTTGGGAAATGAGATATGCATTAGATAGATTTAAGAGAGCTTTATCTAAGAGTAGTGCTGGTACCTTTGCAGTAACAGTGGGTCTAAAATAAAAGGGACTGCAATTTTTGTTTTCCTATATTTCTATGAAGATAAGAAGATTTCATACTAAAGTACATGATGCATATGGGGAATATGCGTAAGGCAGCAGTAAGGGACTTTATAGGATACTATCTGGCGCCATGTGTTAAAAAGAATCTATGTGATCTCTGCAACATATTGTAAGAGAGAGAGTTTTAACTGCAGAATTGTTTTTTTTATTGTAAAAGGAGGGGGTGTAGGGGTGGTTAGTAAAGTCATATTTAAAGCGGACTTGTCAGGTCCACTTAACAGACTCATTTTAAGAAGCAGGGAGTTGTCTTAGCTGAATGCTAATAGCATTCTGCAAGACTGTAGTAAAAGAAGAAAACTCCCTGATTCTTTTCTGCCCTGATGCCTGACTTTAATATGGAGTCGGGTTGGGCAGAGCTAAATGATGATTGATATTATAGCTCCTCCAATCAGATCCCTGCTAGATTGTAATTTAAGGGATATGACTGGAGGAACTTTAATGGCAGTCATCCTTTTAGTCCCGCCCAACCCGACTTGAGATTCAAGATGGGCATTGGAGCAGACCCCGACAGGTCCAATTTAATACTAGATGTCCCTATACTAGTCAGCCCTGTAGATTCTGCAACAGATCAGAGGGGAGATCAGAAGGAGACAGAGTTAGACTGCAATTCCCTTCCAATTAGTAAATTCAATAGGGAGTAATTCCAGTGAGAAATTCCACATAGGTGCTGAGTTCAGGTGTCACCCCTGGTGTCAATGTTAATCACTGACCAAAGTAATCCTTGTGTTCCTGTACCTCTTAGTCCAGTCCTAAAATAACTGATGGTGGAGGGAATTAGGTAGGGATAAAAGGAGCGATCTGTGCAGTGTCTTACCTCCAAATCTGTCTCTCACAATGTAAGATGGAATTTTAACTAAATAATAAAAATAACTAAATATAAAATACAAACAAAACTCTCAGCCATGGACTTTACTGGGCCTGCTACAAGCCTTTGTTACTTTAATAATGTATTTAGGACTGACCTACAATGAAGTGAATATTCATTCCCTTAAGTTAGCCTCAAATATAGATTACTTTTTTGGTCATGTTTGTAATAACTTGAATTAAACCCATTGCTATTCACCTGCTTTAGAACTCTAGTGCTGGCTGCAATTAGTGTCAGCAGGATGAGCCCTGCTTCAAGTCTTCCTGCATAGCCTCTTCCTCCAGCTAATTAAATTGCTTCATGCCGAGTCATTTTTTTCTGCCCTCGCTTCCACCATGTGCTGTCTTGTAAGGGCAGGGTCACACTGGATGTTTTGTAGCCGAGCTGTTCTTAATGAGCTCTGAACTCATTATTGCCTACAGTGCAAAATAAAATCACCTGTGTGGATTATCCCACAGGAAACAATGGATTTTCCAGCTCAGCTACAAAACAGCCAATACGACGCTAGCCTAAGTGTAGCAGGATCACTCGCTGTAAGCTACTCTAATAAAAGATTTTCAATTTGAAATGTACACAGATAAGTGGTTTCTATTGTGATATCAATGTTTTAATCAGAATTGTTTTAAAGTTACACAGACTGATGAATTTATGAAAGCAGCAAGAGCTCATTAGAAGGGCAAGCAGTAGACATGCTAAAATCATGCATAAGAATGCTTATCTGAAGGTGGAACATCAGTCAAAACAGATGACACAATGCATTAAACTTCGAACAAAATGTCTCCACAATTTTCTTACCTCATCTGGAGCCCCACTGCCTGGGAAAAAGTTACCATCATCATAGCGATGGAGTGATATATAAAGTACATTTGGGTCACTGTAAAAGGCTTGCTGTGTGCCATTCCCATGGTGTACATCCTGAAACAGGGAAAAACAAACCAACAGATAATTGCTTTTTGTTCCATATTCTTTGGCAGTTTAATGACTGGCATAAAATAAAGCCACCAACTGTATAAGTAAAGCAAAAACCATTATAAAACTATTAAATGACGTAGTCAAATGACATGAAAAGAAGCATACTAACCCAGTCCACAATCAAAGTTTTCCCCACATTTAGTCGTTGCTGGAGAACCTTAGCTGCTATGGACACAGAGTTAAAGTAACAGAAACCCCTATACAAAAGGTAGACAACAGTATGTTAATTATTTATTTGCAGGTAAAAGCGAACACAACATAAACTCTTGAACACTCTCACACCCAAACATTCACATTTAGCTCATACTTCCTACTGACTTGCATGTTTACTTATTGTACCCAAACCTACAAATTAAAATTCCACTTACATAGGAGTACTCTCTTCTGCATGGTGACCAGGAGGACGAATCACAGCAAACCCATTCTATAGGAAAAGAAAGACATACATGTAGCTTTGAATTAAGTTTAAAGGAAAAACAGACTTACAAGTAAATAAAAGAGATGCATGCTGTCAATGCAGACAAATGGATGTCTGAGATAAAATGTCTTAAGGATGAACAATCTGGAAATATCACTCTTATTCAGTTATTCATAAAATTCAACAATATCAGAGAAAACAAAGGGTAAAAGCTTTTACCCTTTGTTTTCTCTGATATTGTTGAATAGAAATGTTATTTTCTGAAACATGACACTTCCAATGAGACTCCACACAAAATGTCTGTAGCAAATACTCATCGGACTGCTAGATTCACCCGAAGATTAAACCTGTATAAAAAATAAAACAGTAATACCAGCTGGTGTATATTAAATGCGTTTATCTATTACACCCTTCATTACATGTTTTGGGTGACATCAGCCCTTTGTCAAATGTGAAACATGTAATGAATGGTGTAATAAAAAAATACATTTAATATACACCAGTTGTTACTACTCATTTATCTTTGATACTTCCAATGATCCCCTTTTTTATGGGATGGTCCTAGCTGTTTACTGGTATGAACACTACTACCCTAAAACAACTTTCCCCTTACTATTTTATTAGCTGGAAAATTCATTGCAAAACACACATAAGTAGAAGTGAACATAAGTAGAAGTGAAAATCTATTTTATTTTCAATACAGTTTAGAATTGAGTATTGGTACTTAATAAGCATCTAATTGGCAAACTGTGTATTTATTATCTTTTGTAAGATGGTCTATTTTTATCTTTTTTCATTTACATAGAGCTGCCCTATACCAGAATCCTAACCTAATAAAGGGTACAAGTATTTGAGTTTCAATGCAAGTATAGCAAAAAGAAAGCTTGGAGTGTATATGGTGGGATAAAGATGTGTTACATGCATTGTAATCCTTTTTCCTGCAGGAGGGATACTTGGGGAGTGGAAACAAGGTTACATGATCAACGTTTCTCAATTTCATGCTATATTTTCAATATTTTGAAAGGTCAATAATGAGTGGAAATGCTTTCCTTATTTTCATTTGATTTTTATTATTATTTTTTAAAAGTAGTTAGCTATCTTGTGGTGGCACTGGGAAACTTCAATCAACTATAACTTGCATTGATCATATACTTAGTGCCTCCCTCATGTAAATTATCAGCAAAAGGGAAGGGATAACTGACCAGTGTTGATATCAGGTAATCAAACCTCTTGCCAATTGGTCTAAAAGATGATTGGTTAAACACAAAAAAATCCACATAGGCAGCCAGATTCCAAAGATTTTCAGGGCAGAACTTTGATAACTATAGGTGTTATCGCTCTACTCTTGTGGACATAGCTGGCAAGGGGAGCAATCAAACCCCAACACCTTAGAATGGCAAAGCATTTCTTATCAAAGAATAAAAAGTAACATTTAAACTAACCATTTAAATTGTAGTTCAAAGCTCCAGACCACACATCCTAACATAAGATAATCAAGAATTGAACTTTGAGAAATGGAAAATGTTCTATCAAGAGGACATTTTATGTTTTTTTTCCCTAACTTTCCTTCATCCAGAGTCTAGACCCAACACTTTGTGCCATACTTACAAGCTTGGGTCCTGTCCCTGAGAAATAATATATCTCTGCAAAAACCAGATGGGTAGTTTTACTAAATATCAAACGTGGGAATTCTGTCAAAAGTTACATAAAAAAAAAAAATCACCCAAGAGGTCAATCTAACAAAATCATAAGATGAGACAGGTGCCTATTGCAGAGTCATAAAACCTTTTTATATGGGGTTTAGGGCCAATAAATGCACAATGTGAATTCTTGTGGTGTGCATACAACATCCCTTCTCTCCATATTTTCTTAAACATAAATTAAAGCTGGGTTATTCCTTGCCTTGGGATGGGCAAGCTTGCTTAGATTCTAAAATGTAAACAGCATAGCAGTGATCATCTAAATATGGTTTAGTTACTTTGCACAGGCAGGAAGTATACGCATATTCTATGCCATGCTCAATATATATATATATATTTTTTTACCTGTTTAGATAATATAGACCCTAATTAAAAAAAAAAAATATTGTAGACTTAATTCAACTTAATCACTGAGCCCTAAGCCTCTAATAAAGTTATCTACATGCAGTCAACAAAAAAAACACAACAACTTTGCATTGCCAAGATGGTACACTTGTAAAGTTATTGCCTGCACAAGATTGTTATAGGAATTAATCAATGGAACAGTCTATCTAGAGCAGCGTTCTTTTAGAGTCGTGTGTGGATGCGCTGGTGGAAACAGTAAAAACAATGCAAGGGAA
>WMED01003770.1:8256-21683 GCA_019650415.1 Pipa parva
TCAGGTCTTGATTTTGATCTGACAATGATAATAATTTATAGTAGTCTGACAACACTCCCTTTACCTTAGTGCTGTGTCCATATTAATTCTGGTATAGTTGTTTTCCCAGGATAGCTGGATTCTATATCTAGCCATTGCTTTTGTCCCGGTTCTATGTGCGCTCTAACTACGTTTTCTACTATGGCTGCTTTATAATATTCTGATAGTTCTGGGACTCCCAGGCCTCCCTTTTCTTTCAGTTTATACATTGCTTTTTTTGGTATTCTGGATTTCTTATTTGTCCAGATAAATCTGGATAGCAGTTTTTGCAGGTTTTGGAGGTATGTGTTGGGGATTTTGATTTGTAGTGTGTGGAATAGATATAATATTTTTGGTAGAATTACCATTTTAATGGCTGCAATACGGCCAAACAATGAAATTTCGTATTTCATCCATTTCTGGAGATCCTCCAGAGTGGGGTATAGTTTAATTTATATATCATATAGCAGTTTGAGGGTATATTAACTCCTAAGTAGGTGATGTATGTTGTTTTCCATTCAAAGTTATATTGGAGTTTTAGTTTTTATATTTCTTCTGGTTGTATTTCTATTGGTAGTGCTTGTGTTTTGGTTGGTTTATCTTTGCTGTTTTTTTTTTAGCTTTGTTATAGATGAGGGACACTTTAGCCACAACATTGGGAAATGATTCTTGCACTTTCTTGGTTTCTGGGTTATTGTCCCTGTTTTTTTCAGTTGTTTCAGTTAAGTTCCTTGATGTTTAGCAACCCTTTTGTGTGGAACAGTTAACTGTAAGCAATTAATTGCACAGATATGTGACCTGCACCTTTCTGATATATGATCTATTACCCAGTTATATTCCTAAGTAGCTAGTAGTAGTGTCTCAGTTAAGTAGAAGTTTATTCACATATTTTTCCATTGTATTTTACATGAAGTTGTTTGAGAATATTTTTTGGAAATAACCCTCACTCCCTAAATTGTGGAACCCTTGCCCCACATGCAAGTGGGGTTTGTGGCATCTCAGGGAAGGAATGCAATGTAGGAAAAGTTAGTATGGTGGGGAACTAATTTTATACAGTTAATTTTAGGCCCTCTACCTTACCACTGCCAAGAAGTTGGGGGTGAAGGAAGAGGTTTTACCCATTTTTTTTACATCGATAAAACTTGAGAAGGTTGAAGTTGACATTGGGTGAAAATTATTAAAAACTCAGAAAATCGTGTGCGCTTTTCCGAGTTTAATAACTCGGCAGAAGGCTTTGAAATTTCTCGTGGTAAGTATCGCGAGATTTGCCTCGTACGATACTTGCCGTGACAAACTTTTTTTTATTGAATATATTCATGGAAAGGTAGCTATACTGTATGGCTACCCTTTCTATTGATATATTTAATAAAAAATAATTTCTCATGGCAAGTATTGCACAAGGCAAATCTTGCGATACTTACAGGGAGAAACTTCAAAGCCTTCTCTCAATTAAACTCAAAAAGCCGAAAACGGCTTTTCCAAGTTTAATAAATTTCGAACTTAGTATCAATTTTCCCATAGTGTAGGAAAGTATGTATAATTTTATTTATAAAACTCCATAAGTTTATGCAGCGCTGTACAATTCAGCGATACAAATACAATAGAGACATGGGAAAAAAGCATTGTACAACACAAGTATAATATCACAAGGATACTTCACCTTAAGTGCCAGGTTGTGGTTGACATAAGAGGTTGGGGATCCCTGCCCCACAGAGCTTACAATCTAAATGGGAGGAAGACTTACATACACAGATAGAAGGGTAATAAGAGCTGTAACAATGTGTTGAAACACAAGTCAATAAATAAATAATACAAATATTAAACATAAATGGCTAAGCATTAAATAAAATATATACATAAAAGTCAGTGATAAATATCAGTGCTAGTGCTCCAAAAGGTAAGACTTCAGTTTGGTTTTTAAAAATAAAAGTACTCCAGATACACTCCCTGTAAGGAAGTTGTGGTATTTTAATTGATTTTGTGCTTTGATATAGAAAAGTGTATTAAGAAAGCATATTAAGAGTGGTCAAAATAGGATGTATAGCATGTGATATAGTATTCAGTGGTTAGCACTGCTGCCTTGCAGCTCTGGGTTCAATTCTACCTTGGGGGGTAATTCAGCAAGGTGCAAGCTCACCTTGTAATGCTTTGATTCACTTCGCAAAAATGGTTACACGTTGGCTTCTCTCCTACACGCGCATATCAGCGCACGCTTTAAAGGTATTCTAGTCTCGCGAGGCAACTCGAGTGGTCGCGAGGAGACTGGAATACCTTTAAAGCGTGTAGGAGAGAAGCCAGCGCGTAACCATTTTTGCGAAGTGAATCGAAGCATCGCAAGGTGAGTTCACACTTTGCTAAATTACCCCCTTGGACTTCATCTGTATTTTCTCCCCGCACTTGCGTGGGTTTCCACTGGTCACTCCTGTTTCCTCCCACAATTAAAAAACATAAATGTATGTGTGACTGAATAGGGAAATTAGATTGTAAGCTCCACTGTAATATTTTAGCACTAAATAAAAAAAAAATAAATGCAATAAATAAATAAATGTAAAAAAAAACAAACAAAACAAAACATTCAACTGCCAAATACACTTCACTACAATTTGAGTTGCATCTTCAAAATGGTTGCAAATTCACTTTTCCTTATTTATGAAGCAGCAGATATAGGAGAAGCAGACTGCCATAGACACTGTTCCATTTGTAGTGTGCCAAAGTCAGTAGAATAGAAGTAGGATGTGAAGTCATGTAGAGTGATGCGAATTCCTCCAGTGAAGTGCATTGACATCATCCTCACCATATGCCACTAACTGTATACAAGTTAAGAACACATCTATTAATGTTTCACCTTGTCCATAGTTCATGTTAAGTAGCAAACTAATTTAGTCACAGTCACCATTATTACTTTTGAATGAATAGTCACCTTATGCCACACCAGAGCCCTGCCATCAAACCCCCCAATTCACCACTCTGGTGTGGTGAAGTCAAACAGATGAATTCAGAGCACTGCGCCTTGTTGAATTCCTGCCAGCGACTTACTCTGCCGCTTGGTTAATAGAAGTACCCATGTACGTGTATGCAAAAGGATGCAAAGTGCGCTGTAAGATTGCGACTATCGTAGTTGCCCGAATGCTCACGTGTTTACCACATCACAGAGTTTGCTGAATAAGCAAACATGGGGAAGTGGTGATCAAATATGAATTCAAAGCTATACGCAAATACTTGGCCTTTAGTCAATAAGGCCCTTTATTTCTAAGAAGGCTTAACAGTTTATCTAGATACAGATTCACACACTGCGTATTGCATGATATATGATTGTGTGAGCATGTTGTGATTAGCATCCCATACAGATCTTTCAAGCAGTCATTTGTGTGCGTTTGCCTGGGGATGCACACCTGCGCCTACATCAGGAGCCGGCAGGAAAACTGCGTCATAGATGATCCAGCTGTGCAAAGTCATTCTGTTGCCTTACAGGTGTAAAAAATATTGTCAACCATCCACTATCTCTCTAGTTTTGGGAATAATAAAAAGGGTTGTCCAGAGATTATCCAGAAAGAAAAGGTTGCCTGTTAGGCAATAAAAACAAATAAATACATAACATATGTATTTATTGACACCAGGGATCTTTAATTCACTCCATAATAGAAGGTCTTAGTGCTGCAATTGTTGTTTTTGAGTTTAGAAATGTTAAATTATTCAGGCTTTGCAGGGAATACACTGTATCTGCTGCACGGTTATTTTTCCAGTCTTGCCTACTTTGGTTTGTAACAATGTCATGTGTATGTATATATATATATATATATATATATATATATATATATATATATATATATTCATATGTTTTAACCTGAGAAAGAGCAGCCCAATTCAATGCACTGATCTAAAATGCAGACATTTATTTATAGGGACATATTAAAGTGAGATAATGGTAGCATGCTGTCATCTGCAAATTCACTGGAAAACTTCTTGAGTTTCAAGATATATTCCATTGTAAGCTTAGATATTGTTACCATTATTGCCAGTAGACATTTTAATTATAAAAGAGTTGTAACCAAGTATTAGTAGTCCAAGTCTTATAATTCCAAGGACTAGAATTAAAAGAAGAAAAGAAGTGCAGTTATTTATGCTATAGTTCAGTAGTGAATAAAAAATGGTTGAGATCATTCAGATTCTTTATTAGCAGTTTTAAGGTTACTCCTTTATATGCAGTAATCAAATATTTACACAAAAAAAAAGTTATTCCAGAATAGCGGGTACTAGTTTCTATAGAGACAAATCTGGTTTATTTATGCAGTGTGGTGAATAGACAGTGAAGCAGCAAGGGGACCTTGTACCTCCACCAGTACTAGTAGTGGTGCAGCTGGAAAATGATTTATCCTCCATAGTGAAACCCTACAGAGGTTCCAGCACCAGTTTAGTGAATCCTGCCACAGAATAGTTTATCCCCCATAGTGAAACCCCACATTCCAGCACCAGTTTTGTGAATCCTGCCACAGAATAGTTTATTCCCCATAGTGAAACCCCACATTCCAGCACCAGTTTCGTGAATCCTGCCACAGAATAGGTTTATTCCCCACAGTGAAACCCCACATTCCAGCACCATTTTAGTAAATTCTGCCACAAAATATTTAATGAATCCTGCCACAGAACAGTTTATCCTAAATAGTTAAACCCCCCAGTGCAATGTTGCTGTTTCTCTGTGAGACATTTTGTCTCCTAACAGAATACGTATAAGGAATAATTTAATTTTAAACAATGTCAAAAAAAGAAGTTGTTGAGAACAGTTGGCCCCAGTGTGCTGAAAATGTAATTACTAGCAATACAATGGGAGGCTTGTTATTACATGCGCAAAACGAAATATGTAGCTCAAGTGTAAGTTGTTTACAATAAATAATTTGATCAAGCAAAGCAGAATGATTTGTCCTGAGAAAATGATTACAGTACATAGTACTGTAGATTACATAGTAACTAAATGGGTTAGTGGGGGAGGGGGCAAATCTGGAACACGGGTAACTCAAGTAATGTGATGCTTCTAAACAGTTGCAGTACACAGAGACATTTATAAAATAATATTACCACCAAAATTTGAAAATGCCTTAAATACGTTTATAGCCACTATATATTAACAACATAGCTGCTATCAGTAAAGATAAAAAACAGACAGCAATACCCATACAAAGATAACAACAGACAGAAAGCATTACAATTCATCAGTGCTGCATTCGCATAACTGCTTCTCCAATCCAAAAGAGACATTTTATTCATATCATATTAAAATCCTGCAATGATTCAGCCTAGGCCCCTTCCATAGTGTCTTTCTGAAATAAGCTTCTCAATTATTTTAAATAACGGACAATTTCTAACTCATGTTATCCCTTAGACACCACGTTTGTTGAAGCTTTTCAAGTGAAATGTAGGTTGATGACTTGTAGGAACCCCAATTTGTAACCTCCCCAATTTGCCACTATCATTTGGGGAGATCAGATTTGAGTATTCTCACCGGTACACCTGGGGCAAATTGTCGCTCTGACATATGAAGACAAATTGACACTCTGCCACATGTTCTATATCTCAGGACAACAAAGTGGTGCAAAAAAAATGCAAGGAAATGGCAGAAAATAGCAATCTTTGCAAGATATGTGAAGTTGGAGGAGCATTGAATAACTCCAGATTAACAAAGCCTAAGTAACAATTTGCACTTTGATAAATATGCCCCTTCAGGCTTAACAAACACACATTTACATGATGCAATCCAAATAGCATCGTTCGTTTTCTAGTGTTACTGGTCCTTTCACCATGTCAACAAAGCCCAGAACTTTTCATGCTAATTTCTAATTGTATGTTGTCTTGTTGACACTAGGTGGTACTGCAGGCCTGCAAATAAGTATAGTAAATTTTAGCATGGCTTTGGAAACCAAGAGAGACTTGTTGAGATTCTTGTTGAACATACAGCCAATAGCATATCCTGCAACATCTGGCAAATGTAAGTGGATACGCTTTATTTTCTGCGTCACCATAGGCCTCCACATCATTGATACAATCCACAAAGATTCCTCGAGTATTTCCTGTACGATAAGAGATACAGGTCTAATATATAAACATCTACATATAAGTGCTTGTGTACCTATATGTATGTATAGGGCAATATAAAAGACACAGGTTATCTGAGCAATGATTAATAGCGTAGACAGCGTGTCGCACACAGTGAACAAATGAAACAGGTAGTAACTGGCGAAGGAAAATGAGAGCTCTGATTACTCTTTAATTCACATCTCACTGGCTCAATTTGTCTATGTTTCAAAGGATAGTGATTTTACAGCATAATCCTGACACATAACAAATAGGCAGCCATTTGTTTCATAATTTCATGATGGACTGGGAATCTGTATAGAGAGAGATAAAGGTAGAAGGGAAAGAGCATGTACGTATGTATGTAGGTATGTATGTAAGTATATACGTATGTACAGTATGTATGCATGTATTGTGGGGAATCACTGAAATGTTGGTGCAGTCTTTAGTGGTGAGTATACAGCAAACTGTGAATTTCTTAAAGGAGAACTAAAGCAAAAAAATAAAAAAGCAGTGTTAAAATACTTACCTTATACAGAGCTGAATGATTACAGACACAGCATGAGCTGTGCTGTAATTATCCGGCTCCCGATGCTTCCCCCGACGCTTCCTGCACAGCACTGACTGACTGGTAGCCAGCGCTGCAGCTCCTCCCACCCTGTTACACCTTGGATAAATGCCAACTACATTGAAAGGGTTGCGAGGGGCTCTTAAAGGGGCTGTGGTTTGCACCCCCACTTTTTTTTTTTAATTGTGTTTGTGCTTGGCACTTTTTTTTTTTTACTATTAATTAAAGATATGAACTGATTTTTTTTTGCTACATATTTCTGAGTGTGTGTTTATGGGGATATATATTAGCTCTTGTTTGATTTACAGCAGTAATTCTCAACATTAATATTGCCGCGACCCTTTATCCGTGACCGAGATAATTTTACAGTCATGAACGCGATAATATTGCCATAGCAAAGTCGTGAATATGGTTGCAGTCACGACTTTACTATTGCAATATTGTCAGGACTTTAAAATTGTTGCGGTCATGGATGAAGGGTATCGGAAATCCATGACAATCCTGAGGAAGTTAGGCGACCCCTGGCAAATTGTCATGACCCCCAAGTTGAGAACCGCTGATTTACAGTGTGCTGACACACATGTGGGCATGATTTACAGTACCTTCGAATCTCTTCATATAGAAATGGCCAATAAATAAAACTTCTGTATGATTGTTTCTATAGTTTTCTCAGACCCAAGATGGCTGCCCAAGAGATGCGTGTGGTCTAGGTTTATAACCAACTTATGGTGTGACTGGGGTACTATCAACTGTTTTATCACTTCCCCATGATCTTTAATAACACTGATATAACATATCACTTTCTACTGCAAAACGAAGAAAGAATTTTTCAGCTAATGGCTCCTGGGGTACACCATTTACATTTCATCCCTGACTACTGGCAAATCAGGTGTATTTAATACCGTAAATTTTCCTCTTCCTCCTCACCAACCAATATTTCTAGAGGAAAAGTAGCATTATTCTCTGTGGTCACACCTACAGTTTCTTCGGGGGTAAGAGTATCAGAGCCACTTTCTAGGGAGTTATGACACTGCAGTCTTTCCCACATCTTCCAAATTAAGAGATTAAGAGAAATCCCTCCCATCAATCACATTATGCAATAAACTTTTGACTACCCCCACTTTATGTTCAACAGTTCCCACAACAGTTTCAAAAGTCAACACGGCAATAGAGTATTCTAGTGTGTCCCCATGAATGCATATAACTCCCATGGGGTGTTTCTCTAATTTCTGGGGATCCATCAAGCTAGCATGAACAAGAATAACCATACTCTTGAGTACCATACCATGAGTCCAACAGTACATATACAGGATGTCTGCCAATTTTGACAGAACATTTCTGTGGTTCAGGCATGAGGCTAGATTATGCAGTACATACTGTACCCGCAAATACTGAGTGGGGCCTCGCCTCATCACATTCCATGGGTTCTTCCCTCATGGGACAATTTGCTGCAATATGGCCTGATCCTTGACATTGCTAGCAAACATTGGGTCTGGATTCCCTCGCAAGAGATCCCTGTTTCAGGGTATAGGGTTGTAAAAGCCTAGCAGGCATATCTATTCCAAATACACCTTTGTCTACACCTCTGCTCTGACCCCTGTTATAGCAGACACAGTCTGTTAAGGTATGTGTAGTTTGTGTGGCAGGGGTTAAAACTCTGGGAGTGCTCTGACCAATTAAGGCATAGCACAGCTTTTAAATCCCCAGCCCCTCTACCTCTCATTGCCAGTGTACTGTGGTTTGCTAAATGCAGGTTAGTTTACTGCTTCCCATTTTCTTTAGTGTCTTATCTGTGTTTGACTCTTTGTTTAATGTCAAATTCGCCAGATAAAGACAATAGGCTGCTACTGTAGCAGTAGTGTCTTTACAATGAGAATATTGTCACAGTCGCCACTTTATTATGGGAAAATTGTCGTAATCTTAACATTAAAAAAAGTTATGATTTTATAATGGGGAGATTGTAGCGGATTTGCTATGGTAATCTGTTGTTTGTGAATTCGACAGTCGAATTCACACGTTAGTGAATAACCCCCTTAATGATGAATAGCATAGTGATTTCTCCATTTGATACTCTCATTGTGTCTATGTCCAATGACTGTTCCCAAATAGGGCCAGGCTGAGGGGTAGGCAGGGTAGGCAGCTGCCTAGGGGCTATCTTAATGCTTGCCCCCCTCTTTTTTCCTACTTCTTCCCTGGCCCAGCTCTGTCTGCTGTAGTGCTAAGCGATGTAGAATTTGTCTCCCCAGAACTGCTTCAACTTCTTGTTGATCACAGGAAATTAAAAATTAAGTGACTACTTCACTTCCCTCTCTGACAATGATTCACTGAGCTTGGTTCAACTGCACATGCGCCAGCAACTGCCTTTGGAGTGAAGGAGAAGAGACAGTGTCCCACACCAGATCACTTTTTATGCAGGTGTCTTATAAAAAATGGGAATCGGATTGTGCTTCATTATTTATTAAAGGTACACTGTTGTTATTTTTTTTTGTTGAGATTTTAGTGTCCCTTTAAAGAAAAAAACAATTACCATTTTCCTAAGATCTGCCCTCAATGTTTTTGTGAATAATTAGAATTCCCTTTTATTAGGCTGACCCAAAGAACTGTTCTGCTTGCAAATGGTAGAAAATGTGGATTCTATACTGCTCTAGACAATCAGACCTTGATCATAATATTAATACCTTAAACCTATATTCTACACACTGCACCAAATCAATGAAAAATATCAAGTAATTAGTACTGCCATCAGATATCACGAGCTTCCCACAACCTGACAAAATTGGGCCCCCCAACATTACAATTTGCATTTTTTACAGAAACCCCAGTTTAACTCCAATTTACTTTGGTTACTACCCAGCTGACCATCAGTTGCATTGGCTGGTAACCACAAGCCCACATGTGACTTGCTAGCTATGAACACTATCACGAGTTCCTTGTCATGCCCAGAAATCCCTAAACTCTATGTAACTCATTTTCAAAGACTAATAAGACAAACACCTAAACTAGACCTATTTAAAAAAATGTCTAAGAACATTCCTATTGATACTTGTCTTTAAAATTTGTTGCTGTAAATCTATATTATTTTGTAAATCTTCCTATATTGTTTCCAGGTACACTTCACCTCCCACTGTCCTTGTAGTCAAAACTGCTATTTTATTGTTAATTAGTGTGAAAGGGGGATGTAGCAGAGGGTTCTTACCTAAACAAGCAAACTTGTGTTTATACTGTGGGAACCCACACAATGCAGAGTGATGTCAATTCCTGAGCAGCAACAATACAACCACAGCTGCAGCTTATTAAATGTAAGTAGGAGACCGGAGACCATTTAGGTAACGGTGACCATAATATGGCATCATTTGATGTAATAAACAAAAAAATTGGATGGAAACCTTTCTTACAAAGGAAAACTTCATTCATTTCTGAAAGCACAGAAAAAATGACTAAACAAACGAGCATATTTGAGTGAAGTTTGATCTTGCTTTTCATCCATTAAGGTAGGGGTCCACTGCATAGCTTTCAGAAGAAATCAACATGTGAGGAAGATCTATCAAAGAGTAAATGACAACAAGCTCATATACCTTGCATTTTCAAGGCGGATATATGAGAAGTCCAATGCCAAGACAGAAAGGAGTTGCCATGAATAGGAAAAGTAATGAGATATCAACTGATAAGGGCTTTACTTTCCAAAGCTGCCTCCTGTTCTCACTATCAAGCTAATATCTTCTGCTCTGCGATCATATTCACTTCCTGCTTCCTGCAAAGCTCTGCAATCCTACTTCCTGTTTAAACTCGCAGAGGTGAGCATGCTCAGAAGCAGTTTTACATTAAAAGTCTGCTTCTGAGTATGTTCCCCTTAGTGTGTTTGAAGTAGTAGGACGTGAAGAGGATCACAGAGCTTCACAGAGCAGAAGATCTCGGCTTGATAGTGAGAGCAGGAGGCAGTGCAGGATAGTAAAGCCCTGATCGGTAAGTATCTCTCCCCTCAAGAACCAGCCCTAGATGAAACAAGCTTTATCACCAATTCAACTTCTCTGCAGTCTAATCAAGTGGTGATTTTAGTTGTAAGGTACAGCATGTAACTCAGCATTTGCTCTGGTCCCAGGATTCAAACTCTGGACATTCTGTTCACAAGCAGTGATCTTTCCTCTGTGCCACAAAGCTGCCTGAGGTTTTCATCCCTGTCTAGTTATTAGTACCTGATTCCAGGCCTGCTCGGTCCTGTTTTCCCCCCTTGCACAGGTGCTTTGTATTATAGGACTAGTTTACTCCCATCTGGTAGCTTGTTGCCAGCCAATCCCCATTCAGCCTGAGGCTGAAGATCGGGCCCTGCCTATAATTTATACATTGCTTCTTGGCCTAAGGCTAAGGCTACACCTGCAGTTCTGGTCATGGGTTTGACACATACCACCCATAAATGCAACAAAACACACATGTGAGAGACCACATGAAACCCTTGTGGACATCAAAATCAATGTAGTTTACAAGAAATAAATATTCCCAAAGTTGTTTTGTTGTGGTTAAAATGCACCACCACGATACACACCATGGTTTAACATAACTTTCTGTTCATTTCTATGAACATGCTATTTGTTGCTGTTTACTAGTGTTGAGTCACAGTTTCAACTGAATAATCCCAGGTGTAGCCTTAGCCTAAGGCAGGGTCCTTCACCTCTAGTCTCCTGAAAAACAAACATGCAGTAGGTGAGGCAACTTGCCACCATAGACCATGCATCAGGTTAAAATATATCATAGGAAATATATATATTAAATATTACTCTGCTTAAAGAAGTATTCAATTGGTTTTATTGTGGTCTGTGCAGTCTACTGCCTTTTCTATCTTGCATGCAAAGCATTGTCACATGTTGCCTATTTGTTGTACATATTTAATATCTGAAGCACCACTAAATTACTAAAAATATCAGTGTGGTGCCACTATGTTTTTAAAAAAAAAAAAATCCACCAAATCTGTTCTGTTTGTATCAAATCTTCTAAAAACAAGATTTTATGTAAGGTTACTCCTGTATGTCAATCTGTTATTTCTGGGGAACGCTTCATAAATAGATTTGTTACTACTTATTGGCGCTAGCACTTGCACCTGGCCTGTTTTTATAAACTGTAACTGAGCTACGTACATCACCACTGTTGTATATATCCTGTATATTGAGCACCACCGATGCCGATATTCAGTTAATGTTTAAATCAAACCTCTCTCAGAAATGGCAAAACAATGTTAATAAATATGATAAGCCACAGAGCGCATTTAACACAGTAACATGATTTAGTCTCTTTAAACTTAGAGAAAGTACAATCAGAAGAAAATACCTATAGCTATATTCCACTCTTTCCATGTTGTTCATTCAAGGACTTTACATAATTCGATTACATTTCTTAAGGGTTAATTATTGAAAACCATAGATCAAAATGTCAATAGTAAGTTTAAGGAAATTGATTGAACTAATTTTTTTCACTAAGGTCAAAAGAGCACCTGCTTGACAGGTTCTGATATTGTCTTAGCCTTTCCAGTCATTCCATTTACTCTACTGTCAATATGAAGCTTTTCGATAGAATATATGTTTTTGTTACTAGAATTAAGGTTGTAGATACCCCATTAACATGGTAAAAAGACTACATAGGTACAGATACAGGGTACAGGGGTATACAGAAATAAATACTACCTTCCATGTATGGATCTTCCTGTCGGCTCAATAGGACTGTGGACTTTTTCTCTTAAAAGGACCATTTAATAGAAATGAAGTAGGTCCCTCATGTAGAAAGGGGACGTCAGATGCCTCTAGACTTAATTGAAGTCACTCCAGTTCTCCAGGTTGGGTGACTCTAACCTGGCAGTTTAGTCCATTATTTACCAGTGCAGCTGTTCCAATAGGAGATTTCCCTAGAAAGAATGTTCAGGATAACAGGTAGATTAGGCCTAACTCACAAACATTGAGTTTGAATTCCTGAGGTGGATGTACTGGGATATTAAGCAACATCAACATTTGTAGGCAGAAACAAGATGAGACCCATGCTCATAAAGGTAAAAGCTTGGGCTTCAAAGCCATTAATTTACACTACTGTTAGGGGAACAAGCAATTAACACTTTGGGATTCACTGCCTTCCTGGAAAAGAGAGACGCTGCTCTCCTAAACCGTTCACCTAACAATGGTGTTAAATAAATGGGATAATAAAGCAAACGTGTGTGGCCCTGTTTTGTCTCTGTCTCTGCAACTTCAGTGGAACATGAAAGCTAGCACCTTCCCATGTGCATTAAAAGTGAAACAGTTTACATTTTATATTGTGACCTCCTTATATAGATACACTAGGCGATGCTAGAGTAACATAGACAGCTGGCTCCCACTGTGAAAACCTTCAATATAATAAAATAATTGCGTAACCTGCAACAGTCCTTCATTGTGGATGGTGACATCATTATTTTAAATAATCCCGTTAAAGGGATCATGTGTACATCTCAGAGTTTAAATATTTGCTAGCCTGTTCCTGTGTGTATTTATTGTGGTAAATTAGTTTACCTTGCTAATCCAGGATCCCATGCTTTTCCTGCTGCTAGTTAGATTATTCTCATAAATGTAAGAATAAAGAAAGAAAGATATTACCAAGGATGAAAAATTGTGGACTTTGGTGTGTGTGGGTGGTTATTCTGGCTTATTTGTGGATACAATTGTAAACACAAGTATGAGTGTTTATTTGTCATTCTGTGTTCTCTTCAGAGGTGGGTAGTAACGCGTTACTTGTACTCCGTTACATTTACTCAAGTAGATTT
>WMED01003771.1:6411-21680 GCA_019650415.1 Pipa parva
AGAACAGGTTAACAAGCAAAGAACTGTAACTTATATTATGCTATTGGCAGTGTAGAAATTTAACAGCAATACTGCCTGGTTTATATAGACTGAAAATATATCTCAGAAATGACTAATTTGTAACATGCTGCATATATACTGTATTAAGGAACAAAAATAGTGTAATGGCATATAGGTATATTGGACCTTGTGGCTATCTATAGTTTGGGAAACACTGCACAGCTGCCTGAGGAAGGGAACTGTGGTGGCAGTCACCAAAGGACCTATACTTAATGGGAAGCCGCAAACAAAAAAGTGTAATGTGGAGCGTTGCTGGTACTGCAGACTAGGGGTGTGCAAGATATATCGTCTGAGATAATATCGTAATCGGTGCGTAATCGGTGCGTAATCTGTCATTATCGAACGACTCCACGCCTTTACAATAGGCTGCTGCAGAGACTTCCGGGAGGCGGGCTATCCGAGCGGCCGCACTTTTAAAGAGCTCTGTAACAAAGCTGAGACCCAACTATACACATACATAAATAGAGGCCGTGCACATGTTAGGTTTAACAGCCACCGACACACACAGCACCAAGCAAAAACACCAGAACCAGACAAACCAAGGATTAACCCAAACACAACTAATCCAATTTTTTCACAAAATTGAAATATAAGACTTAACACATTTTTAAATAATGCAAAATATCGTTTATTATCGTTATCCACGAAATTACAGAAAATATTGAGATATCATTTTTTCAGCAATATCGCACACCCCTGCTGTAGACCCAAACAGTTTCCTCTAGTCCAGTGTTCGGCAAAGTGCGGCTCGCGAGCCACATGCGGCTCTTTAGCCGCCTTGTTGTGGCTCGGAGCGCACTGCCGAAGCCCCGCTCACGACCGCCGACGGCTCTTCTGATTGGCTGTCGGTGGTCATGGGGTCGGGAGAGGCCACGCCTCCCTCCTCCGGCGGCTCAGAAGATAGTTATCGCCGCCGGAGGAGGGAGTGAAATGGCTCCCTCCCGAAAAAAGTTTTCCGTCCCCTGCTCTAGTCTTACAAAGCCACCTTTCCCACTACATTGTAATGCTTTGATATTACTCAGTAATACAGGTGCAACTGATGGCAGATTTGCATATTAGCTTTAGTATAATTATTGTATATTTATCTCTTAATATGTTTTAGGGTTTCCATGATGACAACTGGATTGAAAATATTGTTTTTATATTATTTATTCTTTAAAAAATTATATAAACTTTGTAAAAAAAAAAAAAAATCTATTTTTCTGTTTTGGAGATGAGTGGCTTGTTTATTCATTTGGGTTTTGTAATATTGGTGAATTTTAGAGTAGGAGCACACCTGTTTTTGTTTCTGTTTGTTCATAAGGGCATCTTTGCCACTCTACTATGGTTTACTGAAAGCTGTTGATAGTCTTTTCCTTACCCAACGTGTCCACTGAGTCTTTATTTTCTCCACCACTTGCCACCCCTAAAATGAAATACCCAAGATAGTCTTACTTTGTGCCTCCTTGTGAAACTGAATGGGTTATGTTGCTGCAGATCTTACCAGACAGTGAAAAAACTGCAGATTTTTGTGCAGTTTTTTTTTTTTTGTGTGGAGGGGGTGGGGTTATTTACAAATATATTATTTTTGGTGCTTTTATTGTATATTGTTGCTAATTATTTTGCTTGTTGGTTTACTTAGTTATTTATTCTTAGTTTATGTATTTATTGACCAGTATTTCATCACATTGTTACAGCTCTTATTACCCTTTTATCTGTATATATAAGTCTTCCTCCCATTTAGATTGTAAGCTCTACAGGGCAGGGACCTCCAAACTCTTGTGTCAACCGCAACCTGGCAATTACAGTGAAGTATCCTTGTGATGTTATACTTGTATTGTTTAATGCACTTTTCCCATGTCTGTATTATATTTGTATTGCTAAATTGTACAGCGCTGTGTACATTTCTGGCTCTTTATAAATAAAATTATACATACACACTATTTTGTCAGTTTTGCATTCCAACTTTTGTGGTGATTTAGCTTTTCAACTTTTGTTTAATAAGGTTTATTTTGCTTTTTAATTTTGTTATGTTTACTTGGCTTTTTAACTAGTATACTGCTTGTAGGATGTTGATAATTGCTTTGTTTACTTTTCAACACACACTTGATGGCTTTGTTTTCATGTTATTGCTTTAAATTACATTGGAACCAGAGAAATTACCTGGAAATAGAAAACTCTTTCCTTTTAGAAATTTATTTTGAAATAGATAAATAAAATCAAAAGATATTTTGGCGATACCAAATAAAAACTGAAGTGGAGCGATTAGGACGTTGTATAAATATCCCGTATGTTTGGATTATAGTTTATTGCCCTGTAGAGTCCAATATGATGTAATGTTCTTTTTAGGTCAGGATTGGAGAACCAATTCCTGTGAAATGTCTGGAAAGACAATTGAAATTCTTATTCAGAATCAGCTTTGAAACTATGCATCAGACTGTAGAACATACAATTTAGGTTTAACTATCTCACACATTCACTCTCAGTATACAACTGTATAATCTGTTTTAGGAATCCCATATAGAACAATGTTCTCTTATAAAAGGCATTTTAATTGAAATCCAGCCAGTTAACTCTCCGATTAAGGCATTCATTATGTGGCTGCGTTGTTTGAGTAGTTAAAAGTCAGACTTAAATCACCTAGAGGCAGTTTTTTCACTTCATTTTCTAGAAAACATGATATTTGACTATATTATATTATATATAGTATGTTTAAAAATGTCTAATGCACATAGAGGAAGATTTCTAAAATGCTAAAAAGTCTGCTTGGCTTTTCTTCTATTTCATTAAAAATATCTTAAGTTTTTTTGAGTATTTTATAGCAAAATTGGGAAAGAAAATTGGGGTTCAAAATGATTTAATTAAAAATCGATTTCCATGTATTATTGCCCCATTCAACCATTATTATACCATACTATTTCCATACATGTTGATACTTTTAATGACATTTTTTGATTTCCATGTGACAGAATGGCTTACCACAGATGAAGAATGGCAAACAGTTTGCAATTTCAATGCACTTAGGTTTTTTAAAACATTCTAAGTGATTGTAAAATGTGGGAAAAAACATGCAAGTACTTTATCACTTGTAACCATTTAATCCTTTTATAAATACCCCTTATAATATGTGTATGGTTGTGGAATAGTTGATGACATTTTGCCTCAACATCATTTCTACATCATTATTGATGTAGTTGAGATTTTATTTCTTTTTTTGTTGACATTGCACTGAGTCTATAAAAGGACCTTTGTTTATCCCATTAAACAGTGAGTTCTTGGGGACTAAACTGTACCAGTCAGAGCAAGTAGTAGAATGTGTAGTGATTTCAAGTGGTGCGCCCATTCTTGCTCTTTATAGAATTTATACAAGAGAAAATACAATATAACCCTCTGTAAAGGGTTCTCTCAAATAATGGAATAGATTTATTTTTGCTTACAAGTGACACAAACAAACCAGAATTCTGAAGGTTAATGATTTTATTGGGAGATGATACTGTTCAGAGTTCTGCATAATGTTAAGGGAAAAGTGTAAATGTTTTCAAAGACAATGATATTAAAACTGCTTATCTATGGAATTAATATTTTAATACTTTATGATTCCTACCCAGCTTTAGGGAGA
Source organism: Pipa parva (assembly GCA_019650415.1). NCBI lineage: Eukaryota > Metazoa > Chordata > Amphibia > Anura > Pipidae > Pipa > Pipa parva. The sequence continues at coordinate 10,070 of WMED01003771.1, forward strand.
GTTGATCCCTACAAAGATGAGTCCTAGACTAAGGCAAAGTCAATTTATGTTCCATTCTGTCCATTCTGGCAAGGATCTGCTTCAGGCTTCTACAACTAAGCAATGCACAGTACAGAATTGCTTTGTGTTTGTTTGTTTTTTTTCACTTCCTCTTTATTAGTTGTAGCCATTTTGTATTTGGCCAGTAAACCCTCTGACCAAACTTTTCTATGCATCTTTAGATAACACATATTCATCAAGTGCCCAGATTATAAGAAAAAAATCCTGCAACCATCAATGAAAAGAACAAAAAACAAAATGATACAAGATCAGGAATTTAATCTGCTATAGGAATAACTGCCAAATGGAATATTTCTAATGTTAGTGGACCTTAAAGGTGGCATCTCAGAGAAGTGTCAATTATTTGTGTACTGCTCCTATAATACACTAATGTCCATGTGATCACAAACATGGTTTAAGCATATTAACTATGTTACAAACTGTGCATCCTTTAGTACTGCTCTGACCTGATGAAGAGGGAATGTCTCTTACAAGCTTGTCATATGTATAATTTTATTTATAAAGTGCCACAAATTACGCAGCACTGTACAATTCAGCAATACAAATATGTTAAATAATAAAGTGATAAAATAACAATAAAAGAATGAAACCAATAAGATTACACAGAATATAGGAACTACAGGAATTTACGAAGTGCTAATATGAGATTAAAATCATATATAGTGATGCAATGTCCTTTATTCTTGTCTTGTTTATATATTATTTGAAAGAAACCTATAGAGAAAACCAGAGGGCAATTTGGCTGTTAACTGAACTGGTTAATGACACCCCCAATTAAGTCCTTTTGTGTAAATAATTACATATTTGGATTTGAGCATATTGACTATGATTAAGTGCCACCTTGCGTGAAATGCGTTAGTACTACTAATGTGCTCTATTTGGTTGTATTGGAGATTTTTTTTTTTTTTTTTAAAATATGAGGTAATAAATAAAGAAGGCTTTGATCTACTTGGAGTGCTGGAGGATTCTTCTTTTCTACAAGTATAATACAGACGTGGGAAAAGTGCATTGTACAATACAATACAAGTATAGTATCACAAGGATTCTTCACTTTAAGTGCTAGGTAGTGGTTGACACAAGAAGCTGGAGGTCCCTGCTCTGTAGATCTTATAGTCTAAATTGTCTTACACAATGAACTGTTAGTCCAGATAAAGTATCATATAATACTACAGTACTCCTCTTTCTATACATGTGGTCTGTATGTTAGTCTTGCTAAAATAGAGAGATTATTACTGACAGGATTTTATGAATCTATTAAAAACCAAGTCACTTGGCTAATCAAGAGCTTTCTTTGTTAAGCTGCAAATTAGAGATGGTTGGAAACAATGTGTGGAAACACTTGTGCTATGGGAGCAGTCACTTAAAATGAACCAGAAGATCAGTCTGAATGCAAGCTCCAGGTCTGCTGCAAATTTCCCAGTCCACAAAATACTTTTAATCCAACAATCATCAAATAGTGGAGAAAATGCTCTGGTTTTAATGGAGAACATTCCATTGTTCTCCGTTTTTTCAAATTCCATCCTTCAGTATGTGGATTTCATGTTCCAGCTGGACTTTGTATGTGATCCACTAAAAAGATAAAAGCTCCCCCCCAAAAAAAAGGTCACAGTAGTGTAGTAATTAATACACCTTTAATGAAAAGACAAAGTTTCAGACACACAAAATGTTCAAATCATGAGTTCATCAGAAATGATCCTTTCCTAAGCGTTTCGCCTATTCAGGCTTCCTCAGGGGAACTGAAAACATAGCATCGGATAGCATTGCCTTTATCTATGCCTTTTTCTATACTGCAAAATTTGAGTGCATTTTCCCAGTAACTATCTTAAAGTGTTAAAAAATCTCTACACTAGAAGTATTTTTATTTTCCATTAAGGCCAGCGCTTTTTCTCCACTATTTGAGGTTTGTTACATTAGAAATGGTAGTGAAAGAGGAATTAGAACTGTATTTATTATACATGACATGTTTCCTGCAAAGGCGCAAGAGAAGTTGTCCATTACTACTTATATTTTACATTTTGTTCTCTTAGCTGTCTTTGACTATTGTTACTTTTCTGCATTTTACCAGTTATAGGCAGTAATGCTTTGTAACCACTCATTATTCATTGTAATGTTCCCGTAGTTCCTCTCTTTATATTTATTTTACGTTTTGTGTTTTCTCGTACATACTTATCTAACAGGACAACTCATTTGTTTGGTATTTTGAACTCCTATAAAAAAATACATCACTTCTGTACTGATGTATTTGTTCCATTTTGTCCTCTGTGTTTTAATCCTATCATCAGGTTTAAACCCTTAAGGTATTCTCTCTGGATATTTGGTTACAACTGTGTACAATTGTAGTTGTCCTTGTTCAAACAGTCTCATTTTGTTGACTTAGTTTGACAGGTATGGTACTGGACCAGTTGGTTCACCCAGTGATGACATTTCATTTTTTTTGCTAATCGTTGTGTCCTCTGGAAAAAAAAAAGAAAATCTTCTGAACTGGCTGTTTCTAAGTGCATCACTTAAGTATATCACTAGTTAACAAATGTGATTCCTCCCTTCTCTGCATGCACGCAAACAAAGAAATCCGACTCAAGAACATGATCTAAGTTCTGACTTTATTGATTGAATCAACATCTTATGACTTTATTTTTCCCTTTCCACATTCCTTTACGTGGGAACCAATTCCCTGTGTAATGATGCATTGTGCAAGATATCTGTAAAAAAACAAAAAAAAAATTGTTAGATTTAGAGTCCAATAGTCACTTACAGGAAAGTAGAGATTATATTGGCAGTTAAAGCAATTTATTCAAATTAAAAGTAACAACATTTATATTTCCTTGATTCAACTGCATTCCATTTTAACTATTTATTGGATACATGCTATCAAGCAAAAGCCAGAATGGATTCGATTTCAAATAATACTGCCAGCAAATGTATTCTCCATCTTGTACTACAGAAAAGAGAATATCTCTAAATATTATTTTTCCATACTTTGCTCTTGGGGAAACCTCTCCAATGAAGTGCCAAACTAGTAGAAGGAAGGCAGAACATACCATGCTCACACTACGTATTATACTAACCCTTAAAATGTCTCGTCTCCTGTCATTTGTCATTGTGTTGTGAGCCACACTATCTAAAGCAACATCTTCACGGAGAAATCTGTAAGCTTACATTTTTTTCCTAGCATATTGGTGAGGGTCCGATGGCATGTCTGTATTACTGTACATCCTCCCTCTATGTAGTAGGGAGAAAAGCCCCCTCTAGATGGAACAGAGTATACTAAGGCTTTTATCCCCATGCTAATCAGGAGCTAAATAGGCTGCATATATGAGGAATTTATATTGCCATCTTCTCAACACATCTATATACAATATGTACCATAGTTCTGCTGAATAAAAATAAATCCAATTAAAATATAATTTACCCCAGTGGACTGCTAAACTGTTTATATGAATTGACTTCTTCGTTTCTTATTTCTAAAACAGATTTTTACATTTAAGTAGCTAAGGGAATGTGCAGCAGTAATAATTGCTGAATCCCTCTTCCCTAGATTGGTCTCATTTAGATTTTCAATCCATAATCCGTTGTATTGAGTCACTATGGTGCATATTGTAAACATAAAGGGGGTTATTCATCAAGCTCCGAAGTGAGGCGCGTAGTGTTCGCCTCATGCGCATGTCAGTTGTTCCGAAGTGAGGCGAACACTACGCACCTCACTTCGGAGCTTCATGAATTCCCCCCAAAATGTATAGATGATCCAATGAAATTGAATTAAGATTGGTGACTGCAGCATCTGCACCGCATCCTTCTCCTCCTCCCCCTCAGTTACTATTTTACTTCCCCCCCCTCCTTCCCTTTCAGCCTCCTGCCAAAGCTCCTGTCAAATATAACAGGATGCACATGGTATTTACAATGTTCATAACATGTGATTTATTCTTTCTTCAATTTGGTAAAAAACATCCAGATTAAAAAAAAAAAAATCACACCCTTGCAGATTCACATTGAACAAGACTGCCCTATATGTTGGTATCAATGTATAATAAACAGATGCTTTTTCTCTTGATATGCGGTTGGCAAAGGCAATCTTGTATTTATCTTGTACTGTGGTACCTTGAGATACGAATTTAATTCCTTCCGTGCATAAGCTTGTATCTCAAACCAATTATTCCCTTTTAAAATAATACATACGGAATTACTCTTTTCCAGCCCCAACGGCTTGTATCTCAAACAGGAAAACGGTCCGAGTCGCAGCTCTTATCTCAAGAAATTCGTATGCCGAGCTGCTCGTAACTCGAGGTACCACTGTATTTGAGCAAAACATTTATTTATTTATTTATTTTGCAAAATATGATCCGATTAAAACATTTTACTTTTTTCTTAATGATCCATAAACTGTGTCTGATTAGATGAAAATGATTGTAATTTACCAATGCCATAATACGAATACATATTTGCACCTTTCTCAGTTTTGCCTATTATTGCATATTTTATATTCAAACAAAAATATATTTTAGAAAACAGGAACCTAAATACAGACAGTTAAAAAAACATCAACCACGTCACTAAGGATCTGTACCCTTACGTTTAATGACCATTTGTAATATTTAGTAGTAATAAACTTTTTCTATATGAAATACCAGTTTTCAGCATTACTACTAATACATTTATATTCTGCTCATTTTTGAGCTGCACCAATTTAGGTGAATGGGTAGATTTTATTTTAGGAAAAACTTATTTCATGCTAGGTTGTTGGTATAATGTTCCTATTATAGAATGCCTATTGGATATGTGATCTTTAAAGAGATCCACTTCGGAATTTCTCCCTATGAGGGAATGCTTAGGGGTTCTCTGATCTTCAGATATCCACTTTTGACTCAACTATACTTAGAACATTATCCCAAAATGTTTAAGACATATTCAGGTGTTTGTTTGATATATATATATTTTTTTTAATGCAAAAGTGAGACCAGCATTGAGACAGTGGTTTCCACCTTTCTAATATCCAGTGGTGTAACTAGAGGGAAGTGTGCCCTGGATCATAATTTCATGACTGATCCTTCTTGCCTTCCTGCCTATACACCCATACCTGTAATCCATCATCATTTGTTTGGCCCCTCCAAGTAGTATTATTTACTGCCTATGCAAATTACAGTGCAGTTTTTGTTTATTTGCTGCGGCTCCCTCAAGTCCCGTTCAGGAGTGATTTTCGGCAGGGTTGATAACCCAGTTTCATTTTAAAAAGGGTCATTTATACCATTATCTATCACTCTTATCAGTTTAATGTAAAGTGACCTGGTTCTAGATACATTAGAAAATGAGTGCTGCCCCCTGTAGTTAGCCCCTTATGTTGTATTTGAAAATGTAAAGGGTCTTTCTGACTATAAAATTACAAGGTGGGCACTGTTACCGAGAGAAATCTCATTTTGTTCTCGTGAGATTTCTTTCGAGATTGAGTTTTCGCATGTTTTTTCCATAGAAAGGTAGCCATACTTTACATCAGTAGCATGGCTACCTTTCTTTGGAAATTTGGGATCAAGAAATTCTATCTCGAGATCCCGTAAGAAATCTCACGAGAACAAAACGAGATTTCTCTCAATAAAGTCAGAAAGACCGCTTTAATAACTGTCACCCTAGGTGTGTATACATATAAGACCTGTAATAAAATGCTGCTTAACATTTCAGTTTTCGGTTTAAGTATTGTCACAGTTTGTGCAAAGTTGATTAAAAAAAAGACTTATGAACATATAGAAAATAACCATGTAAGTTGCTCATAGTTATATCTATAATCAATATAAGCAAGTGTATCATTATGATTAGATTGTAAGCTCTATGGGGCAGGGACCTTCAACCTCTTGTGCCAACCGCAACCTAGCACTTCAAGTGATGTATCCTTGTGATATTTTACTCGTATTGTTTAATGCACTATTCCCATGTCTGTATTATACTTGTATTGTTAAATTGTACAGCGCTGCATAAATTTGTGGCACTTTATAAATAAAATTATACATACATACATTATTCATCAGTAATGCATCTCTCTTTTAAATGATTATTATAATTTACTACCATCTACTCTCCTAACTGGACCCTAAATTTTAAATATATTTATATATATTATGCAACAGTTTGTATCTGTGTTGTGCCTTTCAGCCTTTAAAGGAGAACTAAAGCATACAATAAAAAAGCAGGGTTAAAATACTTACCTTATATAGAGGTGATTCATTACAGTCACAGCATGAGCTGTGCTGTAATTAGCCGGCACCCAATGATTCGTCACAGCACTGACTGACAAGCCAGCAATTCAGCTCCTCCTGACTTGCTTCACTGTCGGTGACAAATGCCTTAAACATCATGTTCATTATGGGGGAAAATGAGAATGCTGAATGTATGAGGCCAGTGAAGCAAGTTGGGAGGAGCTTCGCGCTGACTTCTCAGCCAGCCAGCGCTGTGAAGGAAGCATCGGGTGCTGGCTAATTACAGCACAACTTACGATGTGACTGTAATGAATTGGCTGTATATAAGGTAAGTATTTTAACCCTGCTTTTTTATTTTTTTGCTTTAGTTCTCTTTTGAAGACATTATCCACTTACCTCTTTCTTTTTTTTTTTTTTCTCAACATTCCTGCTGAAAGCAAGCCATACATGTCTCCTGTTGAGCGCTTTCTAGTTGGTTCCTTTTTTTTTTTTTTTTGTAAGAAAATCCTGAAGGTTAAAATTGCATTGCAGGTTGTAACCAATTTTCTTCACAGCATGTTTTTATTTTATTGCATGCATTAGCTGCTGCTAAGTGCTGAAAGCCTATGATGTTACATTCTAAAGTTAGGACTTTAAGCATAATTCTTTATATTCCAGAGATTCTTAATCCAATTTACAGAGTAGCATTTTGTAGAAAAAACTTATTTAAAATTCCCTTTGCACTAATCTAAATTTCTGATAATCCCCACTCCAATTTAGTAACTGGGTATACACCATTATTTAGTTGCACCTTCATCCTTCACAAGGGGGCAGATTAAAGTCCCATTTTCCAGTTGTCTTCAGATTATTATTCTAACTGGGAATAATCTGCTTCTCTATAAAATTTGCATCTACTTTTAAGGCACAAACTAATGCATGAGATAACATCAGATTTCTGAATTGTTTGTATTTTCTGGAAAGAGCATTTAATCCTACCAAAACCTGTGTTATATAGTTCCCATAAGTATTTGTGATGATAAGGATGTTGCAGTGGCCTAAGGGAATAGATTTTATATCATCCCTCTCTTATCTATCTTTCTCCAGTCATCTAGACATTTATTTAGTAATTTACAATTGTTTGCACTTTATGCTTTCTATTATATGCTTCAGGGTACTGCTACTCTCTTCAACATATTGTTGCTCTCATGAAGAGAAAGATGTAAGTAAACTAAATAAGAAGAGATATTGGACTTGGTAAAGTCTTTTATAATTCATGAATAACACAAAGACAACAGGAACAGATTTGGTAACATGATTATTTCTATTAATATGCGGTGCACACAATTTCAATTTAGCAATTTTTTCCACCATATTTTGTGGGGATTAGGTAGAGCAAGCAGACAATTTGTAGGGTAACAAGACTACTAGGAATACACCTGGGCATTATGTATTGTTACTAGAATATTGGGCAATGTCACTGAAAAATTCATAGATGAACTTGGTATCAGGGCAATTTTAGTGTTGCTGGCTTTGAGCCAAGCAAAAGGACCCTTTATGGCATTATTGACCTACTAGTGAATTAATATGTGTTTATAAAATCCCATTGAATATACTGTAACTTTATTGATATGCTTGATGTACTATATCATAAATTTACTTTCCACTATTTAAACTGCCCATACATGAAATTTTTCCCTGTTAAAGTGCACGTCACCTTAAAACTCAATTAATGAATTACATTCTACTATTGAAATAAACTTTTTTAAAATATAGACGTATTTTATAAAATGTACCTTTATATATTGTTTCTCACTCTCCATTTCCCTGTCAGCCTGACTTTTCTTCCTCGAGTTGGGTTGGCAGGGTTAAGAGAAAACCTGATATGTATGATTGACATTTACATTTATTCCCATAGCAAATCTGCAAATGTGACAAAATTCCCATTATAAAATCGCGACAGCTACAATATTCCCATGGTAAAGTTGCAACTGCAACAATATTCTCATAGTAAAGATGCGCATACGCGAGATTTGGCAGAGGGAGAGAGGAACCACGAGAATTTTGGGGCGTAGAAATACCTTTTGAGCGGCAGGTGCTATAGAAAAAGGCTGCTTCCAGATCTGGAAATTGGGACTACCTTACATTAAGACCTACTTTATAATCAAGTTTCTTTTGCAAATATAAATTATCATTTAGCTAATTGATTGGTTTACTTTACTTAAGATGAACGATTGCAATCTGACAGGTGCACTTTAACTTTGGTTTGTAGCTTGTAATCCATAGTATGATTAAGGGCTTTAAGGGTTCTTAATACTTTTAGGGCACTTCTTTTTTGCAATTTTACTGCATGTGGTAAATGAAGAAGAATGGAATCCACCATCTTTAAATACAAAGTAAAGAATGGATACATTATCATTGTTATTTAGAAAGGAATATACCAAAAGTATTTTTCTTGACAATATAAAAACATTAAACAGTTAAAGGAATGCTCATTACTCATTAGACAAGAAGGTGATTCTTTAGGGGGCTTAATTTACTTCCCTGAGCATGCCTGATGCGTCCCATTCATTAGAACCGTGACTTTGCGCAGCTAGTTTGCAAGTATTTTACCAAAAAGGGATGTATTTTCAGGTGGTGAACTACTTGCACCAAAACACAAAGTGATTGTGTGCTGCTGTCCAATCAGAATCATGGAATTGGTGAAGTACTTATAGCAAAACACAAAGTAATTAGTGCTGCCGTCCAATCAAAATCTTGGAACGCGTTTTGTCGTTTTTTTGTCACTGTATTTTTATGGATATATCTCATATACTTAGTGTAGTTGTGACTTTATCATAAGAGACTGCCATTAATTTATATAGTGTTAATTTATGATCTGCTGCAAAATATTGTATTAATGAATATGATTTATGGTAGATAAATACTCTAACATACTCAAATACTCTAACAAGCTCTCCAGGCTGCACTGATGAAAACAGTTTTATGATTATAATCAAATTGCATACTATTTAGCTGTAGTTGTATGAAATTAAAAAGAATAAAATTAATCTAATTTCATGTGGTACAATTAAAAAAAACAAAAAACTTTTTATTGTACAATAGACTGCTGCTCACCTGAAAGCAACAACAGACAAACATTTTTGGCTCTTATGTAAAAGAATTCATTTTGTATTCTCCGTTGTCACTAAGATCAATACAATCCATTACTGGATGTTGCTTCAGGGAGGGCAGGAATATTTGAATGCATTGAATTATGCATAGCGCTGCCTTTTTCAGCTCTGTGAGGAGTGGTAACGGTGATGGGAATGACCGGGAGGTTTTTCTGCATAATCTGTACTTTACTGTCCGAGATTTCATATTTTCACATGCAAAAAGATAATCCATCTGAGAGGCACAGATTGCTGGATTTAAAAACAGTTCTGTGATGTGCAAAATACTGGAGTTATATGGAAGAAGATCTGATGAAAAGATGTAGATCATTGTATTTCCTGAGCTCAAATCATGAAATCTCCTTTCATTCTGCTGTAGGGTTTACTATGTGGAGCATATTAATGGGACCACACAGTATTGCATTTTCCACCTGACTTTGCACTTTTATTCTTCACTAAAGGTAAGGCTCTCAGACTCATCTTATTTTTATGGAGTGAGGAAATGCTGATACAGATCTGTTAACTTCTTAGATTTCCATCTATAAATGTGGACTCAGGAATAACTGATAAACTTTATTGTATCTAGAGCAATATGAGCATTATGTACTGCATAGAAACACAGTATTCAGTCAGTAGTCGGTGCACTTAATTCACGTTCATCAATACATATTGACTCATCATTATTCTGCATATGCTTATTGCTCAAGTCACTGCACCACTACAACTAATGGTATGCAAAATGAATTATTTAAACCAGCATTTAAACAGGCTGTGCTAAATCAATATTATCCGGTGTCATCCTTTTCCAGCTCATCAATTTATTGCCAGCACATGCTAATTAATATCTGCAGTCAACCTTTCAACCATGGCACCAAATTATTCCCAAAATATGCATGAAATAGATCATAGATTTTGCAAAAGTGTCAGCCTACGATGCAGGCAAATCTTTTCAAGTTGCAGATAAATGCTGTTACAGTTGAATGCATGTCATTTCCTGAGCCCTAAACAGGATGAATACAGGCAGTAGTAGTTTAGAATCAGCCACTGGTCTTTGTTGTATCCATGTTTTTCAGAAAGTGCATGTGTAGATTTTTTTTTCTTTTCAGTCTGCGTATGCACTTTCTAAAAACTTATGTGAAATTAGCAAGGGGTGTGGCTTATGACACAGTACACGTCATATGCAAGGGGGCAGAAGAGAGCTGCATCTGCAGTTTTCATCTCACAATCCACAGCTCAGGATACCCTTAAAGTACTGCTGTTAGATCCTTCTGGTAAGTTTAATATATTACTATAGTTCTCCTTTAAAGTAATTTGGGGACATAATTCAGTATAAAGCCAGCATATCCCTAAAACTGTTTAGGAAAAGGGACTGATGCAAAGATTCAGGTCCATATTCTCAAAACGGTGAATTCGCTTGTCGAATTCGCCTCACTACAATTAAAGTCGCATTGCCAAAATTTACTTCTTAGTAGTTTGACATAGTCACATAGAAGTGGGATGAGAAGTCATGCGGAGTGAGGTGAATTTGACAAGTAAAGGGCATTGATGTCAGTCTCACCATATCCCACTAACTGCATTCTGTGAATATTGTATCTATTTCTATGTTACCTTGTCCCTAGGTCCTATTGTCACTTAGTCACAGTCACCATTGTCACTTTTGAATGAATAGTCACCTTACGCAACACTGGAGCCCTGCAGTCAACCCCCTAATTTGAAATGACAAAGTGAAACAGGTGAATTTGGAGCACTAGAATTATTAGAAGTACCTGTGCATGCGCATGCAAAATGATGTGGAGCACTCTGTAAGTTCACAAATATCGTAGATGCCCAAATTGGTTGTGTATTCACTGCTTCATAGAATTTATATCCAATAAACAAACACTGGGAAGTGGCAAACAGATGTGGATTCATAGCTCTATGCAAATATTCGGACTTTAGTCAATGAAGCCCTCAGCATTTTATTCATGAAAAGATAAATTGTTGCATTTAGATGTAAATTCACATTTATTTGCAATTCCCCATATTTGGTTATTCAGCAAACTCTACGATCAGTACCACCATCAGAAATCTTGGTGCCCTCCAATGTGTTTATATAGAACCTAGTTATACTGCAAACTCTACAATCAGTACCACCATCAGAAATCTTGGGGCCTTCCAACGTTTTTATATAGAACCTAGTTATATTGCAAACTCTACAATCAGTACCACCATCAGAAATCATGGGGCCCTCCAACGTGTTTATAT
>WMED01003772.1:8823-21680 GCA_019650415.1 Pipa parva
CCCCCCCCCCCACCTTTTCCTTTTCCTGCAGAAGCTCATGCTGGGCACGTGAAGAAATGATGAACCCATAATTCGTTCTTACAGTTTCTAGGCTTTGAGCTTTGGATTTCATTACACAGAGGGTGTTGCATTGGCGAAGGGGGAGCCGATACTGTACTGGGGTCTCTACAACATAAGGAATGCCACTGGTGTTTGGTATTTTGCAGGTTATACTCTTAAGTCCAAATTCGACTGTCAAATTCTCAAAGACTGGATTCCCATAGCAAATCCGCGACTGCCACAATTCTCCCATTGTAAAGTCGTGACTGCGACAATTTTCCCATAATAAAGTCGCGACTGTGACAAGTTGTGACAATATCACACTAGTGGTCGTCCCCTTGTTTCATTTATTTTCCACCAGCGCATCCACCTACATTTCCAACAAGGAAAGAGGTTTTGGTTGCGACTGTGACAATATTCTCATCATAAAGACGCGACTGCGACAGTAGCAGTCTATTGCGACTGTCTTTAGCTGGCAGATTCACACCTTTATGCAACAATTCAGACTTTAGAGAATAAACCCCAAATTCTCTATCCTCCGTGTTGCTAATACGGTGTTATAATATTCTTTGCATTGTGCACTGACTGTGACTACTACTATCTAAAGGAACATTATCATTCCATAATTACTGCATTTTATTAAAAAGATAAAATTTTTCTGTTTAAATTACATTAAAATCTAAGTTAAAAACTGTTTTATTTCTATGCTATTTTAGTTACAATTCCATATATAACGTATTATAAAGTTCAGTTTCCATGCTACTACACTTTGAATTTCTAAGTTCTCCCCCAGGATGGTCTATAGAATCCCCTACTTCAACTGTTACAATCACAGCAGGGACCACTGTATCTTTAAATGGACAACAAGCGCAGTTTTTTTCAATCCAGACTTGCTTTTACTTTATAAAACAGGTTGCAACATTTGTAACATTCTTTAAAGTGCACCTGTCACCTCAAAACTAATACTAATTTAGATTGTACTAATGAAATAAACATTTTTGTAAATATATATGTTTATAAATAATGTACCTTTATACAGGGTTTCTCTCTGTCATCTTCCCTGTCAGCCTGACTTCTCTTTCCCGAGTGTTGGGTGGGTGGGTCTAAATAATAATTGACATTATAGCTCCTCCAATCAGATCCCTTAAATCACGATCTAGCAGGGATCTGATTGGAGGAGCTATAATGTCAATCATCATCACCCGGCCCAGGGGAGAAAAGTCAGGCTGACAGGGAAGATGACAGAGAGAAACGCTGTATAAAGGTACATTTTTTTAAAAAATAGATATATATTTACAAAACGTTTATTTTATTAGTAGAACCTAAATTTGTGTTTTGAGGTGACAGGTGCACTTTAAACTTTACTCTCTGGGTGCAGATGTGCCAAGGTGAAAAGGTAGAAGGTAAAAGCAGGAAGACTCAACCTAAAAATGACTAAAGAAAAGTTATTTTACGCTAAACATTCAAAAGCTCTCAAATATTTTTTTTGGCTTTAGTTCCCCTTTAATCCAGTCACGCATGGACAAATCAGTGTTTAACCATAAATCCGAATGACTGGATCATTCTCCTATTTTGGTTTAAATGTAACTGTTGAATTGTTAAGTGGATCGTCTAAAAAAAATAAAGACAAATCTCACTTCTATCGATCAGTTGTTTATCGTCTTCTGCTGGCCGCGTATGTACGCCAAGCTAGTCGTCATCAGATTTTATCAACATACTCATAAAAAGCACTCCGACCATGAATGAATCTTTATTGGTACAGATGATCATTCTGGCAAAGCAACTGACAAATCTTCGTATGTTTTGCCAGGTTGAAACTCTTTCAGGAAAGCTGCCCATGAAGGATGGCGATGATATTGTGCTCTTTGCCAGAAGTATAATAATGTGCACTGGGAAATATATTCCCCCCCCCCCCTTTACAAGTCCACAGAAAAAGTGGCTTAGACGGTAACCTAACTAAAGTGTAGTTTCCCTCATGATCAAACTATTTTACAAAAACCGATTCATTATCTTAAGGTACAAATAAACGCTTTTGAATTTTCGCTGACAGTATTCATTTAAAATAATACATCATAGGGTTTCCTACGTCTCTGCTTGCACTGATTGTTTAATCTTCAGATTTAAATGAAATTAGATTCACGGCTCTTGTTCAGTTCAGTTCCATCACATGCCCCCTAATTACAATCAAATTACACACTTAGTGGACTGATTAATTAGCCAGGGGGAAACACCGTTAGCCATTGTGTCTCACACCTAAGAAACCACAAGAATTGACAGACTATGGATTTCAGCCATAAGGGAGTGCCAGTAAAATTTCAGTACCCCCACAGGGGACAGGGTAGTGTGATCAGATGGGCAAACAGTAGGGGGTGTCCGCAAAGTTATTTTTTTATTGATGATAATACTTCCAGTATATAGACTTTTCATTATTTCCATATGACTTTTACATTTCTCATTATTTATAATCCCGTTAAAGCTTTTACAATGCTTAAACAATCAGTATGTATTTTTCCTGTTAATTAAATGCTTCCATGCACCCAGGCTACCAGCACCTAGGAAGGAATGCTAAAAGCTGGCAACAGAACAAACAATGGATTAAAATGTTATTAAAGAGAAATGTAAAAATGAGATTCCGATATGTCCGTACATCTTCCAAAAGAAATTATTATTATTTATTTTAATACATTGTTTTTAATTTCTATCTTTTACCTTTTGTGGTTCTTTCCTAATGAATGATTTTCAGACTGTTACTCCCTCTCCCGAGGGGGGAAAGCTTTTAGAGAGAGCAGAGTTTTAGATACTTTTACAGTTTGTTACAATAGTTGGAACCTGCTTTATAAGGATAGACAAAGCTGTTTAGTTTACAGTCAAATCCTGCGCTTGTTGCCTGGTTATTGATAAATAAGTCGTTATTGTAAGCAGCGGTGATTTTAATGAGCAGGTCTGAAACACCTACCGCACCGCAAAGCAGTTATTAAATTCAAGATGTAATAGCATAGAAACTAAATAGTCCCCGATGCAATAAAATAAAGCAAATAAAATAAATATTAATCATGGTAAATGTTTCAATTTTTTTTTCTCTGGTTGTAAATATTGAAGCCGCATTATATTTTTCTTTTTTTAATTTAAATCCCCCTTTTAAGGGGGTAATTCAGGAACGATTGAACTTACCCTGTGATGCTTTTCGCCACTTCGCAAAGTCGGGTACGCGTTCCCTGGTCTCCTGCGCTCGGAGATCAGCGAACGCTTTAAAGGTACTTCGGCCCACCTCGTGACCACTCGAGTCGCCTCACCGAGCCGAAGTACCTTTAAAGTGTTCGCTGATCTCCGAGTGCAGGAGACCAGGGAGCGCGTACCCGACTCGGAGAAGTGGTGAGAAGCATCACAAGGTAAGTTTGATTGTTCCTGAATTACCCCCTGTTTACACAATAGAAAAAAAGAAAAAAAAACGCGACATGACAGGTGGTTTGAGGTCAAAATATATTATTTTACACCAGCTTCACCAAAAATGGTTTTTATCCATGGAAAAAGTTGTCATTTGTAGGTCATTCTCAATTTTGCTTATTATTACGCTAACTCCTGCTTGTCCTCTGCAACAAAATTTTTACGACTTTTGTTAATAATTCTCCGTTTAATAACTTTGTATGTGAGTGTTAACTTTTCATAGACACGTGCTTCAGTTTACAGACACATTTACTTTAAAGAGGACCTAAAGCCACATATTGTCTATGGGTGGCTGATTCTTAAGGGGGGATTACTTAACGGTTGCTTTCTCCCATCGGCTTGCATTCTATAAACCAGTAGAGCAGTGATTTTCAACCGGGGTTCCGTGGAACCCAAGGGTTCCGCAAGGACAACCCAGGGGTTCCGCGACACACTGGTTGATCGGCATCATTACCCGGCTCATCAGAGAGAGATCGATGCGATCTCTCTCTGATGAGCCGGGCAATGATGCCGCTGCTAATGATTCGATCTCTGTCCCTGCTAACAGTGATCTGACAGCGATCATTGTTAGCAGGGACAGAGACCGCATTATTACCCGGCTCATCAGAGAGAGATCGCAGCCTTGGATTCATCCTCTGTGACCCGTCGGGTATGTAGACGTCAGTGACGTCACACGCATTATGCGATTTCTAGGGTTTCAGGCATTGGCTTAAATCTCTGTTTATAAGAAGAGTTCATTTTTTCTTTACATTTTTCGAAAAGAAAAACAGTAGATCCAAACAGTCTTATTTATTTTGATAACTGGGATTTATATGAACGGAAGTGGTTCAACTGTAGCGTATAATATATCATGTTATAGGATGTAATTCTTTGGTTCGGGAAGAAATGCCACGGTAGTCCTAGGACTCCATCACTTTCTGGACTCTTTATGGTCATGGTCGAACCCCCCACTGTAAAATATATTTCAAAAGTCATGAACTATCTGGGCAGTTGCAAGGAAATGCATGGTGTAGATGTCCTTTCAGCAAACAGTTTAAATTGCTCCCATTTTGACTCCTCCTTCACCGCTGTATTCTGTATTCCATCACTCCACAGTTTCCCCCACGGCTGATATTCAGGCCTCTCAAAGCCTTGTCAGAGAGGGAGAAATGCTAAACCTAAAATGTGAAGTCACAGGAAATCCAAGGTAAGTGCAACCTTTAGTATCACCCTCCCTACAACTGGACTGACTTAACTACCCCCCCATTTTAACTTAATGTATTGATAACGTTATGATCTACGAGAGTGGCTCTGCAGATTTGATCACTTGCTGATAAGATTACATTTGCAGGATTCTAAAACACTTGAGTTAAGATAATTCAAGATAAGATAGTACATTTACATTCAGTCCTATGGAGAAACTACTGTTAACATATTGCAGTACTCCTTTCAGTTGTGTCAAATGAGAAAAAAAGAAAGCACGAAATCTGACAAAATCAGCTCCGCTATGTCCCTTTATGCAGTATCCAATAAATGACCAGCTACCCCCTTGTTGTTGTTTTTTTTTACCCAGCATCCTTTGGCAGCAAACACCGCTGTACTTGGTAAGCTGCAGAATAGATTTTGCTTCTTATTCAGAGGTTGCTGAGGTAATTTGAGAAAATATTTGTAAAAATTGTCATAAGAGTCCAGGGGAAATGTTGAGACGTTTCATGACTTCTAATGAGAATTTTACAATAAACATGTTCACTACATTGCATTTGTACCCAGACGCTTCCATATAAACCGTTTCCAATGCAAACGAAGCAGTGGACCATATGTTGGGGGGGGTTGATAAAAGAGCGCATATTTTTTTTTTTGAGGAAAAGAATTGCAGAACCATAAAATCTCAGATCTTAAAACGCGGAGCTTCTCTGCATCCTCTGCACGGATACATAAACCCCACAGACGTCCTGATGACGTACGGGCAGAACATAAAATGTCTTTTAATACGACCTGCACACGCCATATATCTCCAACTGCAGCAGGCATCGAGAGCGAGCAGACAGTCTCCCTCTGCAGCCTCAGTCACCACAATGCATCCTAATCAGGGCGACACTAGAAAATCCCCTGCCACAGCGGTGGAAACTACAAATCAAGGCAGTATCATGAAATTCCCCCCCCCCCCCCACTTTAAAAGAAATCTTTAAGAGTCCTCTTCAGATTAATTTGCAATAACACTTGAATAATACATAAAGAGATTGCCCCGCATCCGAAAAATAATCATCCCGTCTTCTTTTTTTTCCTTTTTTTGGAAATCTGCAGCCTTTAGAAATTGAAATATTATGTAAATTCCATCATGGAAACCAGTAATCATTATTATTATTTATTTTTTTACACGACGTTATCTTCTTTTAAGAACGAATATAGTTACAGTGAAAAAACAGACGCACTGATACAAGCAGGTGTTATTTAAGCTCCTCATTAGCAATGCTATGGGTAGAAAAACAAATAAAATTATTCCCAATTTAGATTCCAGGGATTGGCCACGGAAGGCTTATTTATATAAAGTCTTAAAGTGCACCTGTCACCTCAAAACTCTAATACTAATTTAGGTTGTACTAATGAAATAAACATTTTTGTAAATATATATTTATTGAAAAAAATGTAACTTTATACAGCGTTTCTCTCTGTCATCTTCCCTGTCAGCCTGACTTTTCTTTCCCGGGGTCTGTTGGGTGGAGCTAAATAATGATTGACATTATAACTCCTCCAATCAGATCCCTTAAATCATGATCAAGCAGAGATATTGGGGGAGCTATGATGTCAATCATCATTTAGCCCCGCCCAACACTCAGGAAAGAAAAGTCAGGCGGACAGGGAAGATGACAGAGAGAAACGCTGTATAAAGGTGCATTTCTTAAAATACATATATATTTACAAAAACACTTATTTCATTAGTACAAAATTAAATTAGTATTAGAGTTTTGAGGTGACAGGTGTATTTTAAATCGTTAGGCTGTCATATTGCATTGATTTAAAAGGGATACTGTATTTTAATTTCCAAAAAAAAAAATCATTTTCAATGATCCTATCTCATTTCTTAGATCTGCAGATTTCATAATAATTTCTGCCTTTGCATACGTATCTTGTACCTCCAGCACCATGGCAATAGGCTCACCAGGCTGCACTAATGAAAACAATGGTTTGTTTATGGCTCAGTAGCCAGAGGCAGTTTTTCTTCCAGTAATAAAGGTAGCCTGTGTCTTAGTCATTAAGCGACCGCTGTGTTGGTTAAGGAAGGAGAAAAGCAAATGAAAGCAGAAAGTATAACTGTTTTTTTCAGAATTAAGCTAGATCAATATTTTTCAATGCCGATCTATTTTACTAAGCAGTGCACAGTGTTTCGAAGCACAAACTTAAAAAAACATTTAATTCTGAATATAATATCTCATTTAACAACAATGAAGAGCCTGTAGAGGTCGTCCATCCCTCGTTGAACAACGCCCACATCTTGTCTCCAGTTGCTGATGGCTGGCTTTACTTGCAAGTGTCATTTATTCAATGGTGAAATTCATTTTCTGATGATGATATTTGGAATCCATGATTAGCCCTATGGAAATTCAGAAAATATCCAGCTTTTTTAGTGTGCAAATGTTTTATATGCGCAGCATGTGTCTTGTCTCTACCACACACACATAAAACAAGCTTACTACTCAGCGCCAGCTGAACATTCTGGAATATCTGACTCTTAGGCTAATCCCGATCCTTCCTTAAACCCCCCCCCCCCCCATTCTGATGCCCAGTCTGTATTCAGTTATTAGTGAACATTAGGGTGGGGTACACTAGCAGAGCACTTGTGAGGGGGGGTTACTGCTTGCTCCATATTGAGCAGCTCCTTAGATAAGGTTTGTATGAGGGTGTACTCAGTGATTTCAATAGTGTCACTTATTTAAGGGGCCTCTATTGTTATTTTGAGGGTGGGCTTATAGATTTCTGGTGGTGGCTCTATATAACCAGGAGGGTTTAGAATGAGGACATCCTTGTATGCCACAATGAAGTCACTTCTGCGGCACTTGACATCGCTGAGTAGAACAACTGACTGTTGACGCCCAGGGGGCTAAACTAAATCTGTCCAGAGGTGGTGATGAATTTCAGCAAAACCTCATGCAATGCTTTAAAAAACAGAGGGTTTGGGGTATGATTTAGAAGGCTTGCTATGTCAGATTAGGAGAGGCTGGTTTTCATCCATTTCCCTAAACCAGGGGTCAGCAAACTTAAATGCGGCGGGAGCCAATTTGCTCCCTCCTCCAGTGGCGACAATTTTTTTGTGAGCCACAAAAGGGTAGCTGCACACTCTCCCGACCACATGACCTGCTGACAGCCAATTAGAAGAGGTGTTGGAGGTCATGAGCGGGGCTTCAGAGGTGCGCTCCGAGCCACAACCAGGCAGCTAAAGAGCCGCATGTGGCTCATGAGCCGCACTTTGCCGACCCTAAACTAAATGTTCCTGTGAATTTGTGGATTGGAACAGTCTATGATGGAGGTTTCATCTTCTTATTCTTTCCATTAATGACTTCCTTTCGCATTCAAGCATCAAGCCTGGGTCTTCTCTTCTCTTAGATAATATGTCCCGAAACGAGTTGGACTTATTACAGAAAGAAGTCCTGCGTATCAATAGGGAGAGTCATTAGTGCGAAGCGGCAGTTCTCATATAATAGGATCTATCTCGCTCGTCTTACTTACTATTTGTCCTTTCCCAGTCTAATGTTAAATGTCTCTGGTTAACTCTCTTTGTCCGCAATGAATGCCGGAAAGCCGTGGTTTCAATTTTTGTGCTGACAAAGGAGAGAAAAGACTTGTAATTTATAATCGGTCACTTCTCTCAATTCTAATTCTCCCCAGCTGTTTTCTCTCTGCTGGCAATATCTGCACTTTCCTAGGTCAGCACGATTCTCATACACATACGCCTCTTGTAACAATAGATCCTTATTGCAGCTGGGATCGTCTGTCTTATCTTGTTGAGTTGGAGTTTGGCTCTGCGTGATAGCGCAACTCTCATTTTTACCTTTAAAGAAAAGCACATAATTGCTTTAAAGGTCTACGGAGAAAACAGAGCCTGCTTCCAAAAAAAAACAAAAAACTTTTAACTCATTCGCTATGTCATAATAAAGAGACAAAAATCCCTGGAAGACGTTATTATCTATCAATAGTTAAACTTCATTCATCTTCCCGCAGCAATGCTTTGTTTGTATGTTCCATTAACCATATTAGCCATGGGCCTACATCTCTAATTAATTGGATGCTATGGATCATAGGGTTTATTGTATCATTTAATCCAGGGAACATATTTCCTATGTCTCTTTCCATCATAGACTTAGCTTGGTAACACTTACCACTTGTGTCACTTATTTATGAAGTGTCATGTTATACAGGTTTGTCCAACAAGAGAAACTAAGTAGGATTAAAGATACAGCTGTAACTGGACATTTTCCCAAGTTACTTTTTCAATGTCACTGACACTTGATGACGACATATGATCTATTTGTGGTTAAAAGTATTGGCACCCCTGGCAGGGTGGAGACCAAATATTATTGAGTACAGTATTTTTTTTATATATGCTATTTAAGGTTTAGGGAATAATAATACAACTCCTAAAATATATTAAACATTACAATGAAAGGGAACGAAAACCAGTTTATAAGTCATAATAACGTAGGGTTCCATATACAGTGGAATATCTAAAGGCTATAATAATTCTTAGTACTTGTATAGTGGCATATTTATCCAAGAATTAGTTCCCATTCCAAAGTGAATTTGTTATACTATATGACAATTGTAGTGTAGGGGAATAGTGCATGTTTACTACGAAACATCTTATCTTGTGTTGTTGCTAAAACAAATTGGTGCATAATCCATTCTGAGGGTAGTCAGACCAATAGTAGTAGTGGCTAGTTGCTGGGGTTTTACGCTCCACTGCTGCCTCTTACTAGCAAACCGATTTCTCCTGCTCTGCGTAGCACTGCGCTTCTATTCACTTCCTCCTTCGTGATCAAACTCACTGATGTTGAGCATGTGCAAAAGCAGTATACTGATGTAAAACTTTTTCCTTGCATGTTCAGATATCAGTTTGCTAGTGAAAGCAGAAGGCTGTGCTGGAGAGTAAAACCCATATCAGTTTTTTCCCCCCTCAAAAAATCACAGCTCGATAAAATGAGATTTAGTTCCCCTTTAAAGAAGTTAAATCCTCATATTCACACCAATACCACCAGACTGTATTGTCAGTTCAACACATGATGAATACTCAAAGTGTAAATATCTGAAGTGGTGCATAAATACACAGAATATGTGATGTTGGAAAAGTGACAAATTCATGCAAATTCATTTATCTAATGGAAAAATCACATTGATAAATATGTCCCATAATGAGTGGCAACTTTAGCAGAGACACCCAGTAAGTAGTGTGTTGGACCTCCACTTTCCTCTAAAACTGCTTCTGTCTATTGTTGTAGAAATGCAACAAGGTGTTAATAACGTTCTGAGAAAAAGATTCGCTGAAGGCAGGCTCATGCGGTACATACCTTAACCAAAAACAGAAGGCTGAGTCATTTTCTCTACTGGTTGAAAGAACAAACTGAATGAGAATCATTAGTTTAAAATGTTTGTTTGTTTTTTTTCTAAATACATCTTCTCAAAGGCTCCAGTAATGTTGTCTGGCCAAGTTATAGATTTCTGTGTGGATGAATTAATCAACTGTTTGGCTTTTTGTATTTTATTCCACTAAAGACCAAAGTGGGCTTGGCAGGAGACCTGGTCAGACCCAAGCTCGTGATTCTTCAGTTTTTAAATAGTGACTATATCAAGAAATATGCTTATTTCAGTGGAATTTGATCTAAATTTACTTCTGTTAGTAAATACCTAACATCATAAATAGGCGCTTGCTAATTTGTCATAGTACACATATGTTTGACAGTGTTCAGTCTCCTGACTGTAAACGAGCATTGTATCCATAATGGAAAACTCTTTAATATTGGCTGATCTGCTGGTGAGTTAACAGGACACTATATATAATCTTTAAAGCCTTTTTGATAAGATAATGATGCAGATGAAGGCAGACATAGATATTGTAGGATGAGAAATGCTACTGTTGCCAGAACAAAATAAACACAGACATCCAGGACGATGAAAATACCACCAATGATGCAATAATAGACCCAAATTTGAGCTGAATTCTCCTACCCAACTTACATGCTAAATTCCTGCCAAGACCCTCTGCCATTGCTCACCCACCAGCAAGTATTTAACCAAGTCATAACAATAACACCAACTTATTCAACACCACAATTCTAGACAGGACATGGTTCTACTATCAAGTAGTCCTGAGAGTACAGGTGACATTTTTATGGACTGCTCATACCCGTTTACCCAAGCTACATATCTGTAGTATCCACATCTCACATCAGCATAGCTGGAGGTGACCCTCGAGGAAACATTTATCATGTTTCAGTTACAATAGAGATTAACAGAATGTTAAACAATTCTAACCTGTCATTAATTTCTCATTTTCACATAATTGTCCATGTTAGCCCCATCCTTTCACATGGTACAAGCAAAACTAGCATTTGCACTCTCATTATTTCCCATCCTGATTACAGTAACCCTTCATTTATTGATTTACTAATAACTTGACTATCATCCCTTCAAGCCATACTTGATGCTTCTATCATCTTCCTTGCCCACTGCTCCTCTGCTTCTTCCCTCTCTAATTCCTACACTAGCTTCTGCTGCCTCTGTGAATTCACTTCCACACTCCTCTTCCTTCATCTCTCCCTCTCATCCCCATCTACAAGATTACTCCCAAGCTGTACCCTTTCTCTGGAATGTTCACCCTAGGCCTGACAGACTGTCACCCTCCATAGCTTAAAAATATCCTTGAAAAAGAGAAACCTACAACGTCTCTATAACATAGTCAAAACACCATCAGGAGAGTTCATCAACAGGGGCAATCTTTCTAGAGGTATGCTAACCCATAGCAACCAATCAGCTGTTAGCATTCACTGGTAAACTAGAATTTTGAAAGACAAATTCTGATTGGTTGCTATGGGTTACTACACCTCTGTAAATATTGCCCCCTCTTGATTAATAACCCCCACATCTTTCCCAAGATCAAGCACTCACTCCCTGATCCATAACTGTACCTTCTCACTTTGGGCTAGGCACAGCTTGCTAACTCCATGATTACAATTCTATACTATTTGTTATTGTAGTTGTATAACTGATACACTTTCTCCTGTGCTTCGAGCTCCATCTGTTTTATATTGTACATGCTAACAAATAAGAAGATCTTCTATCCATTTGATTGTGGTCCCTTTAATTAGTCGTATTTCTTTACTTATTTATCAGCTAATGTCTGTGCCTATCCTGTTACACAGCAATACAAAATATGTCACATCTGTATAAATAATTGATAAAATATATACAACATAAGCTCTGTACTCCTGAATCTCCTAATCCTTTTCATGACAAAAAGCTGATAACTTGCTGACTTTAACCTTTCTTTTTTATACTTGTTTATTACTGAGTTTCAATTATAAGCGGGCATCCCAATTCCCACAAATATTACTCACCGCTAACATTAATAAATGTAGAATTACTGCTTTTCATGTTACTCTTAAAACAACAGATGAGATACGGCTACAACCCATTTTTAATTACCTGCCGGCCTTATTAATAGACCAAACTAGAGATCATTTTGCTTTTAAAAGGCATGCTGGTAGCTTAAGGTACCCCACAGATATACTGTGCAACTCAGTGGTTATACAAGCCTGCAGTAGGGTTGTATCTTGTTCAAACCCAGAGGGTTGATTGCTATATTATTACAATATTTTAAGTTAATGCTATGCTGGCTTGAATATTTTACTTTTATATTGCCCTTTGGACATTTGTTAGTCGCTTACTGCTAAATAAATATGGATTGAGAATTCTTAATCCTGCTTTTATTAACGTCATTATAGCTAAACTTACCTTTTGCGTTCAATTTCAGAACCATGGCTAATTGTATTGCATTTATTAATTTATATAGCGCTGATATGTTACGCAGCGCTTTACATAGATTCATCATTCGCTTCAGTCCCTGCCCCGTGGAGCTTACAATCTAGTTTTCCCTATTCAGTTACACACACAGATGTATGTTCTTGGATTGTGGGAGGAAACCATACAGCCTCCATGCAGATGAGGTCCAGGGTGGAAATGAGCCCAGAACCCAGCGTTGCAAGGCAGCAGTGCTAACTACTGAGGTCTTGCTGTTTGTTTATATACACTGTGTTCCAAATTATTATGCAAATTGGATTTAAGTTCCATAAAGTTTTAATTTTTTGTTTTTCCATAAAACTCATAGATGGTATTGTGTCTCAGGG